>ML776707.1:1348763-1359106 GCA_009831015.1 Picea engelmannii | reverse complement strand
GTCAAAATGATAAATGTCAAAATGATAAAACTCAATAATATGGTATTGCAGGTGAAAATGATACATATGATAGTAAACATGAAAATAGGCATCATAACGATATATCAACAATGATCAATGATGGAGTCTATATGTTCAATGTCACTGGCTACTACCAACAACTAGGTCATCATCATTATCTTGATCATCATCAATGTGGTCATCATCATCGTCATTCACAATGTCTCTTTCATTTGCCTCATCATCATCATCTCCCATGTCTGTATCATACCCATTATAATCTGGATCTATCTCATGAGGATCAACTGGATCTTCTAGAAGACTCGTGTTCTGCAAAAAAGAACATTCAAAATGAAAAGTTATTATTTATTTCATGCAATATGTAATTTTTTTGTTAAATTTCTAATATTACAACATATGAAACGAAACCATAATCATATTACATCAAATCAAAGTGCAAGTACCATAATAAAATTTCAAATAAGTTACAAATAAGAAGTCTTTCCAATGTTGTAAAACATTCAACAATTCCAATAAACGTTAGTAAAGATCGTAAAAAAATGTGTTATACATTTTAACTATCAATTGTAAATTCTATTACATAATCATAAGTGACCTCTCCATTTTGTGCTATACATGATTATGTTTGCCTATACAAATCCTTTGAGAGTTAATTGGTCTATATGTCTTCTTCTCTTATATTTCACAAATGAATATTTTTCTAGGACATTTTGGCCCATTGTAATATGCTTCAAAGGTCCTTTGAGAATTAACTAGTTTATAGGTAATTTTGAAGATGCTCTCGATACTCATTCAACTAGACCACATCCAAATGTCAATCCTTCCAAAGAAAAAATTCAATACATCAAGCCCTAAAGGGTTGAAAATTATGACAAAAATTTAATAAAAGGTGTCAAGGTGTATTGCCTTGCCTTGCTTTGCCATGCCTTGCATTGCCTTTCCTTGCCATGCATTTCCTTGCCTTACCATGCCATGCCATGCCTTGCATTTCAATGCCTTTCCTTGCCATGTCATGCCATGTCATGCCTTGCCTTTCCATGCCTTTCCATGTCATCCCTTGCCTTGTCATGCCATGCATTTCCTTCCCTTGTCATGCCATGCATTGTCTTTCCTTGGCATGCCATGCTATGCCTTCCCATGCCTTGCCTTTCCATGCCATGCCATGCCTTGTTGTTCCATGCCATGCCATGTGATGCCTTGCTATCATATGGTATGTCTTTCCTTGCCATGCCTCTCCATACCATGCCTTGCATTCACTTTCCATGCCTTGTCTTTCCATACCATGCCTTTCCATATCATGCCTTGCCTTCCCATGCCATGTCATGCCTTGCCTTTGCATGCCTTGCCAACCATACCTTGCATTGCCTTGTCTTTCCATGCCATGCATTGCATTTCCTTTCCATGTCATTCCATGCATTTCCTTTGCATTCCTTGCCTTGCCATGCCATGCCATGCCTTGCCATCGTATGGTATGCCTTTCCATGCCATATGCCCGTCCATACCATGCCTTGCAATGCCTAGCCTTGTCTTTCCATACCTTGCCATACTTTGCCATGCCATGCCATGGCTTGCCTTTACATGTATTTCATTGCCATGCCATGCCATGCCATGCCTTTCTATCGTATGATATGCCTTTCCATACCATGCCTTTCAATGCCATGCCTTGCATTCACTTGCCATGACTTGTCTTTCCATACCATGCCTTTCCATATCATACCTTGCCTTGTCATGCTATGTTATGCCTTGAAGCTAAAGAACCCCTCACTCCCAAGTGCCATGCCTCGTGAGCGGATGGACAATGTGGTCACCTATTCCATGCCTAAACAAGCTTGCAACATCTCACAGAATTCAAAAATGTTGCTCCATTAGGTTTTTATGCCATGAGGAGGAATTGGCCAAGAGTCCCTGAAATGGTTTGGGATACGACTTGCAACTGGGCATAAAACGAAAACAGAGGCTCGGATTGAGGAACTGTCATCTTCGTTGGATTCCTGGAATAGGATTTCATCTAGAGTACCCTCACTCCCAGGTGCCATGACTCGAAAGTTACTTTACTCATTGATTTCGAGAACTAGGGTTTTGCTCAGTTTGAAGCAATGCAACATTTGGATTTATGGGTCCAATTTATGAAACCATGCCTCGGGAGCGGATGGGTAGTGTGGTCACCTATTCCATGCTTAAACAAGATTGCAACATCTCACGAAACTAAAAAATGTTGCTCTGTTAGGTTTGTATGCCCTGAGGAGGAATTAGCCAAGAGTCCCCGAAATGGTTTGGGATGCGACTTGCAACTGGGCATATAATGAAAACCGAGACTCATATGGAGAAACCATCATCTTCGTTGGATTCCTGGGATAGGATTTCAGCTAGAGCACCCCTCACTCCCGGGTCCCATGCCTTGGAAGTTGTTTTTTTCATCGATTTGGAGTACTAGGGTTTTGCTCAGTAAGAAGCAATGCAACATTTGAATTTAGGGGTCTAATTTATGAAACCATGTCTCGGGAGTGCATAAAAAATGAGGTCACCTAGTCCATGCCTAAACAAGCTTGCATCATCTCACAGAACTCAAAAAAGCTGCTCCATTAGGCTTTTATGCCTTGGGGAGGAATTGGCCAAGAGTCCCCGAAATGGTTTGGGATGCGACTTGAAACTGGGCATAAAATGAAAAATGAGACTCGGATTGATGAATTTTTAACTATGATGGATTACTGGGATATTATTTCAGCTAGAGCACCCCTCACTCCCGGTTGCCATGCCTCTAAAGTTGCTTTACTCATTAATTCCAAGAACTAGTGTTTTCTCAGTTTAAAGCAATGCAACATTTGGATTAAGGGGTCCAATTTATGAAACCGTGCCTCAAGAGCGAATGGACAATGTGGTCACCTATTCCATGCCTAAACAAGCTTGCATCATCTCACGAAACTCAAAAATGTTTCTCCATTAGGTTTTTATGCCCTGAGGAGGAATTGGCCAAGAGTCCCTGAAATGGTTTGGGATGCGACTTGAAACTGAGCATATAACGAAAACCGAGACTCAGATTGAGGAACCATCATCTTCGTTGGATTCCTGGCATAGGATTTCAGCTAGAGCACCCCTCACTCCTGGGTCCAATCCCTCGGAAGTTGGTTTTTTCATCAATTTTGAGAACTAGAGTTTTGCTCAGAAAGAAGCAATGCAACATTTGGATTTAGGGGTCCAATTTATGAAACCATGCCTCAGGAGCGGATGGACAACGTGGTCACATATTCCATGCCTAAACAAGCTTGCAACATCTCACGAAACTCAAAAATGTTGCTCTGTTAGGTTTTTATGCCCCAAGGAGGAATTGGCTAAGAGTACTCGAAATGGTTTGGGATGTGACTTGCAACTGGGCATATAACGAAAACCGAGACTCTGATTGAGGAATTGTTATATCCGTTGGATTCCTGGCATAGGATTTCAGCTAGAGCACCCCTCACTCTCGAGTCCAATACCTCGAAAGTTATTTTTTTCATTGATTTCAAGAACTAGTGTTTTGCTCAGTTTCAAGCAATGCAACATTTAGATTTAGGGGGTCCAATTTATGAAACCATGCCTCGGGAGCGAATGGACAATGTGGTCACCTTTTCCATGCCTAAAAAGTCTTGCAGCATCTCACAGAACTCAAAAATGTTGCTCCGTTAGGATTTTATGCCCCGAGGAGGAATTGGCCAAGAGTCCCTGAAATGGTTTGGGATGCGACTTGCAACTGGGAATAAAACAAAAACTGAGTCTTGGATTGAGGAACCGTCGACTTCGATGGATTACTGGGATAGGATTTCAGCTAGAGCACCCTTCACTCTCGGGTGCCATGCCTCGGAAGTTGCTTTACTCATTGAATTCGAGAACTAGTGTTTTGCTCAATTTGAAGCAATGCAACATTTGGATTAAGGGGTCCAATTTATGAAACCATGCCTCGAGCGTAGATGGACAATGTGGTCACCTAGTCCATGCCTAAACAAGCTTGCAACATCCCACGGAAATAAAAAATGTTGCTCTGTTAGGCTTTTATGCCCTGAGGAGAAATTGGCCAAGAGTCCCCGAAATGGTTTGGAATGCGACTTGCAACTGAGAATATAATCAAAACCGAGACTCAGATTGAGAAATCGTCATCTCCGTTGGATTCCTGGCATAGGATTTCAGCTAGAGCACCCTCACTCTCAGGTGCCATGACTCGGAAGTTTCTTTACTCATTGATTTCAAGAACTAGGGTATTGCTCAGTTTGAAGCAATGTGGCATTTGGATTTAGGGGTCCAATTTATGAAACCATGACTTAGGAGAAGATGGACAATGTGGTCACATATTCCATGCCTAAACAAGCTTGCAGCATCTCACGGAACTCAAAAATGTTGCTCCGTTAGGTTTTTATTCCCCAAGGAGGAATTGGCCAAGAGTCCCTGAAATGGTTTGGGATGCGACTTGCAACTGGGCATAAAACAAAAATTGAGATTCGGATTGAGGAACCTTCGAATCCGATGGAATACTGGGATAGGATTTCAGCTAGAGAACCCCTCAGTCCCAGGTTCCATGCATCAAAAGTTGCTTTACTCATTGATTTCAAGAACTAGTGTTTTGTTTAGTTTGAAGCAATGCAACATTTGGATTAAGGGGTCCGATTTATGAAACCATCCCTCAGGTGTGGATTGATAATGTGGTCACCTAGTCCATGCCTAAACAAGCTTTCAACATCTCACGGAACTCAAAAATGTTGCTTCATTAGGCTTTTATGCCCTGAGGAGGAATTGGCCAAGAGTCCCCAAAATGGTTTGGGATGCGATTTGCAACTGGGCATATAAAAAATACCGAGATTTAGATTGAGGAATCGTTGTCTCCGTTGGATTCCTGGCATAGGATTTCAGCTAGAGAATCCCTAAATCCCAGGTCCAATTCCTCAGAAGTTGTTTTTTTAATCGATTTTGAGAACTAGGGTTTTTCTTAGTTTGAACCAATGCAACATTTGTGTTTCTTTTGTGTAGTAAAGGTCGGGAGGAGTAGTGGGTCATGGAACATGATGAGAACCCTTTGGAATTCATCATTGTCTTCACTTTTCTTTTTCTTTAGAAAGAGGAAGAAGTCATCTATGAATGTGTTGATGGTGTTGATATTGCACCAAGTCTGTACGTCCTTCCAAATGTCCTTGGTAGTCAAGATATAATGCAATGGGTTTATCTCACAGGGTCTCAACTTTGAGAACATGTGACATAGCACATGTTTGGTGACATGAAATAGTTCCAAATTATTTGGATGACATAATTATTTTTCTCACCATAGGTGTTGTGCCACAAGGGTACTTGACAACATAGAAGAAACAATTGGTTTTCTGTGTGACCAACTATAAGATAAATAGGTCATTTGTACAAGCTCATGGTATATGGCATCCTTTGATGTTGCATCATGGATCATAAATTACTTAGAATTTTATGGGAGATCCATCATGAAATACTTACAATATGCTCAATCTTGTGACACGTATCAAGGAACTAGGAAACTATCTTGTAGGGATGAAATGTTGTTACACCTGGTAGTTGTGCTACAACCATTAGAAAAATGGGTAGTAACATTAACAACCCTAGGTTCTCAATTTAGATAAAAACAGTAACATAGATGCATGATGAAGAAATCTCAATAAGACTCTTAGTATCTCTTGTTGGAAATAATAATATGAGGAACTTACACTCTCCAAACTAGGTCTAATATGTACATATAAACAACTTGTTCATTGTTTCTTATGGTGGGTCAAACCTATCTTCAGTTTACCTATCATATGTGTTGGTAAAGCGCATGATTAGGTGTCGGTTCATGGGCAAGGATATGTTTATCTCAATGTTTATCCCATATTTTGGCACTTCATTTGGGGAAACAAGACAGAATTGACTCAAGGCTGAGTCAACAATTGTGGAACAAGCTTGGTGGTCCCTTCATTTTGATGGAGTACATGTTGGTACATACTCAACATACAAAGAAATTTGAGTTGCATCACACATAATAAAGATCGTAAATTCAATAAAGAGTATCATAGATAGTCATAGCCATGAAACATGATTTTATTCATGAATTTAGGTGGCTAAAGAAGTAGAGTGGTGTAAGGTGGCTAAATAGACTTGTGGGAGCTTACGAAAGTCTGTTATGATGCTCGGTTTGGATTTTATGCCCTCGAACCAAATTGGCCACATGTCCTTGAATGGATTGAGGAAGTGAGTTGCAAATCACGATAAAACTCAAACCGGGACTCAGATGTAGTAACTGTTAGTTGCATTGGATTCAGAGCACTGGGTTTCAGCTAGTGGGGCCTCTACGCTATCATTTTGTCCACCGAAAAAAACATTTGTTGGAGTATCTTCGACACTAGGGTTTTGGTCAATGAGGCATAATACAATTTCTGAAGATGAGGTCGATTTTCAAGAACACTCTATCAGGCATTTTTTGCTAGTGTAGTTGCATGGGCCTTGGCCAAATAGACTTGCGGGAGCTTACAAAACTCCATTATGCTGCTCAGTTTCGAATTTATGCCCCCAGACGAAATTGGCCACATGTCCTTGAATGGCTTGAGGAGGTGAGTTTCAACTATCGGTAAAACTCAAACTGGGACTCGAATGCATGAATTGTCAGTTACATTGGATCCAGAGCACCTGGTTTCAACTATTAGGGCTCCTACGCTATCATTCTGTCGACCGAAAAACCATTTGTTGGAGTATCTCCAACACTAGGGTTTTGGTCAATGAGGCATAGTGCAATTTTTGAAGAGGAGGTCGATTTTCAAGAACATTGTGTTAGGTATTTTTTGCTAGTGTATTCACATGGGATTTGGCCAAACAGACTTGTGGGAGCTTACAAAAATTCGTTATGCTGCTCGGTTTGGATTTTATGCCCACGGACCAAATTGGCCACATGTCCTTGAATGGATTGAGGAGGCAAGTGGAAACTATTGATAAGAAAGGCATGAATTTAGGTGGCTAAAGAAGTAGATTGGTTTAAGTTGGCTAAATAGACTTGCGGGAGCTTACGAAAATCCGTTATGATGCTCGATTTGTATTTTATGCCCCCAAGCCAAATTGGCCAGATGTCCCTGAATGGCTTGAGGAGGCGAGTTACAACTCGTGATAAAAATCAAACCGGGACTCGGATGCATGAACCGTCGGTTGCATTGGATCCAGAGCACTGGGTTTTAGCGAGTGGGGCCCCTACACTATCATTATGTTGACCGGAAAACCATGTGTTGGAGTATCTTCGGCACTAGGGTTTTGGTCGATGAGGCATAGTGCAATTTTTGAAGATGAGGTTGATTTTCAAGAACACTATGTCGGTCATTTTTGGCTAGTGTAGTTGCATGGACCTTGTCCAAACAGACTTGTGGGAGCTTACAAAACTATGTTATGCTGCTCAGTTTGGATTTTATGCCCCCGGACCAAATTGGCCACATGTCCTTGAATGGCTTGAGGAGACAAGTTGCAACTATCGTTAAAACTCAAACCGAGACTCAGATGCACGAACCATCAGTTGCATTGGATCTAGAACACCTGGTTTCAACTAATGGGACTCCTACGCTATCATTTCGTTGACCGAAAAACAATTTGTTGGAGTATCTCCAACACTAGGGTTTTGGTCAATGAGGCATAGTGCGGTTTCTGAAGAGGAGGTCGATTTTCAAGAACACTGTGTCAGGCCTTTTTGGCTATTGTAGTCATGTGGGCCTTGGTCAAACATACTTGCGGGAGCTTATGGAAATCCGTTATGATGCTCATTTTGGATTTTATGCCCCCGAACCAAATTGTCCAGATGTCCCTGAATGGCTTGAGGAGGCCAGTTGCAACTTGCGATAAAAATTAAACTGGGACTCAGATGCACGAGCCGTCAGTTGCATTGGATCTGTAGCATCGGGTTTCCGCTAGTGGGGTCCTTATGCTATCAATTTGTCCACCAGAAAACCATTTGTTGGAGTATCTTCGACACTCAGGTTTTGGTCAACGAGGCATAGTGTAATTTCTGAAGATGAGTTCGATTTTCAAGAACACTTTGTCGGGCATTTTTTTCTAGTGTAGTCGCATGGGCCTTGGCCAAACATTCTTGTTGGAGCTTACGAAACTCCATTATGCTGCTCGGTTTGGATTTTATGCCCCTGGACCAAATTGGCCACATGTCCTTGAATGGCTTGAGGAGGCGAGTTGCAACTATCGATAAAACTCAAACCAGGACTCGGATGCACAAATCGTGAATTGCATTGGATCTAGAGCATCGAGTTTCATCTACTAGGGCTCCTACGCTATCATTCCGTCGACCGGAAAACCATTTGTTGGGGTATCTCAAACACTAGGGTTTTGGTCAATGAGGCATAGTTCAATTTCTGAAGAGGATGTCGATTTTCAAGAACACTGTGTTGGATATTTTTGGCTAGTGTATTCGCATGGGACTTGTCTAAACAGTCTTGCGGGAGCTTACAAAACTCTGTTATGTTGCTCGGTTTGGATTTTATGCCCCCAGACCAAATTGGCCACATGTCCTTGAATGGATTGAGGAAGTGACTAGAAAATATCGATAAACCTGGCATCAATTTAGGTGGATAAATAAGTATATTGGTTAAAGGTTGATAAACAGACTTGCAGGAGCTTACGAAAGTATGTTATGCTACTCAGTTTGGATTTTATGCTCCCGGACCAAATTGGCCACATATCCCTGAATGGCTTGAGGAGGCAAGTTGAACTCATGATAAAACTCAAACCGAGACTCAGATGCACAAACCCTTAGTTGCATTGGATTCAGAGCACCAGGTTTCAACTAGTGGGCCCCCTACGCTATCGTTTTGTCGACCGAAAAACCATTTGTTGAAGTATCTCCGACATTAGGGTTTTAGTCAATGAGGCATAGTGCAATTTCATAAGATGAGGTTGATTTTCAAGAACACTATGTCGGGCATTTTTGGCTAGTGTAGTTGCATGGACCTTGTCCAAATTGACTTGTGGGAGCTTACGAAACTATGTTATGCTGCTCGGTTTCGATTTTATGCTTCTGAATCAAATTGGCCACATGTCCTTGAATGGCTTGAGGAGGCAAGTTGCAATTATCGATAAAACTCAAACCATGACTCGGATGCATGAACCGTTAGTTTCATTGGATCCAGAGTACATGGTTTCAATTATTGGGGCTCATATGCTATCATTCTGTCGACAAGAAACAATTTGTTGGAGTATCTCCAACACTAGGGTTTTGGTCAACGAGGCATAGTGCAATTTCTGAAGAGGAGGTCAATTTTCAAGAACACTGTGTCGGGTCTTTTTGGATAGTGTAGCCACGTGGGACTTGGACAAACAGACTTGCAGAAGCTTACGAAAGTTCGTTATGCTACTCAGTTTGGATTTTATGCCCTCAGACCAAATTGACCACATGTCCTTAAATGGCTTGAAGAGGCGAGTTGCAACTCATGATAAAAATCAAATCAGGACTCAGATGCACAAGCTGTCAGTTGCATTGGATTCAGAGCACCAGGTTTCAAATAGTGGGGCCCCTACGCCATCATTTC
The DNA here is from genome assembly GCA_009831015.1 of Picea engelmannii. Classification (NCBI taxonomy): domain Eukaryota; kingdom Viridiplantae; phylum Streptophyta; class Pinopsida; order Pinales; family Pinaceae; genus Picea; species Picea engelmannii. Next base: position 1,349,552 of record ML776707.1, on the reverse strand, counting down.
GTCGAACGAAAAACCATTTGTTGGAGTATCTCCGGCACTAGGGTTTTGGTCAATGAGGCATAGTGCAATTTTTGAAGATGAGGTCGATTTTCAAGAACAATTTGTTGGGAGTTTTTTGCTAGTGTAGTCACATGGGCCTTGGCCAAACAGGCTTGCGGGAGCTTATGAAACTCTATTATGCTACTCGATTTGGATTTTATGCCCTCAGACCAAATTGGCCACATGTCCTTGAATGGCTTGAGGAGGCGAGTTGCAACTATCGATAAAACTCAAACCGGGACTCAAATGCATGAATTTCCAGTCCCATTGGATCCAGAGCACCGGGTTTCAGTTAGTGGGGCTCCTACGCTATCATTTCGTTGACCGAAAAACCATTTGTTGGAGTATCTCCAACACTAGGTTTTTGGTCAATGAGGCATAGTGCAATTATTGAAGAGGAGGTCGATTTTCAAGAACATTGTGTCAGGTATTTTTGGCTAGTGTATTCGCATGGACCTTGGAAAATAGACTTGTCAGAGCTTAAGAAACTCCATTATGCTGCTCGGTTTGGATTTTATGCCCCCGAACCAAATTGGCCACATTTCCTTGAACGGATTGAGGAGGTGTGTAAGGTAGCTAGAGAGGTAGTGGGGGGGCCCAGAGGGTTCATAGTGATAATAGTGGAGGTAATTCAATGTAAGGTGGACTAGGTCCACTATATTATTAAATAAGGCCCACTATGGTAGTTAGATATAATAAATGTAAGAGGACTTCTTAGAAGGTTCTACTTCTAGAAGATTCCTCCTCTAG
>ML776707.1:1313895-1330531 GCA_009831015.1 Picea engelmannii | reverse complement strand
TACTGGTATGGTATAGTATGGTATTGATATTGGTATGGCATTGGTATGCATATAATTGCCAATGCATACCATTGTCATGAAATGGTATGCAATTGTATTGGTATTGGTATGCAATGGTATGGTATCGGTATGGTATTGGTATGCAATGGTATGGTATTGGTATGTTATTGATATGGTATTGTATGGTATTGGTATTGGTATTGGTATTGGTATTGGTATGTTATTGGCATGGTATGGTATGATATTGTATTAGTATGGTATTGGTATGGTATTGGTATGCAATGGTATTGGTCGTATTCGTATGCAATGGCATTGGCAATGGTATTTGTTTTGGTATTGGCAAGGTATTGGTATGAAATGGTATGAAATAGTATTGGTATTGGTATGCAATGGTATGGTATTGATATGGTATTGGTATTGGTATTGGTATTGGTATTTGTGATGGTATTGGTATGGTATTGGTATTGGTATTTGTATGGTATGTTATGGTATTGGTATGGTATGGTATCGGTATTGGTATTGGTATGGTATAGTATGGTATCGATATTGGTATGGTATTGCTATGCATATCATTGCCAACGCTTACCATTGCCAACGCATACCATTGCAAATGCATACCATTGTCGTGCAATGGTATCCAATGGTATTAGTATTGGTATGCAATGGCATGGTATTGGTATGCAATGGTATGGTATTGGTATGGTATTGGTATTGGTATGGAAATGGTATGGTATTGGTATTGGTATTGTTAGCAATGGAAGTCACCCTCGGATTTAATTGAAGATAAGCCTAGTACCCATCAGTTTATATGTCACAAGTTGGTTTTAAAGAGGTCAAATGGACGCATATTCAAGACAATATCATTTTAACTCAGAAAACAGGGACCAACATGCACAAGCAAGTGAGGTATTGATCAACTTCAGTCAGTAAGCTGAGCTTAAGTGTTAGGAGAGGGAAGACTTAGTGAGAAATATGAGCGAGACTATTATGGGAATCAGGCCTTCCAACAACTTGGAGAAGACAAACTCAGACTCAATATCACTCTTAAGCCTAAGTTAAGACACTGATCCAAACAACATGTCCAAACAACACAGTCACAACAACACCATGATCAAACCTACATCACGACGCAGCTATGACAACTCGACTGGATCATCCATGCCTGAGCCATTCAGTGTAAGAGGGGAAAAGATAACATAGGAAACTTATTAAAACTAGTCAAGATACTGATGTGATCAAATCTACATCACAACAACATAACTACCCTCGACTGGATCATACATGCCCGAGTGTTCTAACATAGCTGTTACAGAGAAATGAAAAGGAAACTGACTTTCATTAAACAAGAAGTCTCAAATACAGATACATAACCAGAAGAACCAGGGCTTCATCAAAACTTTACAATACGGGAGCCTAGCTCAACCATCGACCCTAACAAAAATGTCAAAAATGACTTCAAATACTCAAGACAATTCGCCACCAACAACAAAGGTGTGCCTGAGTTTTTGCATTCAGAAATTTCTGTAGACTGTGCATGCGGTCTCTGTCAGACGCAATCTCTTTCGTCTGAACCTACTCTGTCAGACTGTGCATGCAGCTTCCTGTTGGACGCTAGCTCATACAGTCTGCCAGTACTTTCAAGATTTCTATTTATGGGGGGAGACGATGTTTCAACCACCTCCCCCTGCTTTCATTAACTGTCTTCATTGGGATCAGGACGAGCGCCTGAGTCAACTCTCACACCTGAAAAACGTGCTAACCACACTCTGAAACTATACCATTGCAATACCCGCTGGATGTTAACCGGGAATATGACAGGTGGACATAGAGAAAGGCGAGAGTGAGCATGCGAGGCGAATGGTTCAAACCGGCACGGAACAACGAATGATCGATGACCATGTGGAATGATGCAGTTGGTGGAGCGACGACTGGGAAAGCGTGGGCTCCAGTACACGATATCTGAGGTGTAAAGGTGCGGGGGTGATGTGGCGAAGGGAGAGGAGTATGATTGTTCAGGAGGGGGACATGAAAATGATGGTGGAGGTGACATGAAGTGGGAGTATGAGACACATGTCAGGAGGTGAGAGGGGAGATGTGACAGCAGGAAGGGGAAATGCGAGCGGGTGATGTGAGTGGAGGATAGGTGTAAGAGGGAGCGAGGGCGGTAAGCGAAGGCGGTAAGGTGGTTAACTCGGAGGGGGGGTAGGTGGTAAGTGGTAATGTGCGGGGGGGTCCGAGTTGATGAGAAGGTGACATGATAGCGGGGGGGTCGTGCCAAAAAACCACCAACTCAGACCCCCTCCCCCCCCGCCCCCCTTAAAGGCAGAAGGTCGGGGGGGTCCGATATGGACTGTGGGGCTGGAGATTGAGCACGCAGATCTCAACCACTCAGATCTACGTGCACCCTAGCGTAGTGTGCCAAACCATCAAATTGAAGCCCCGACTTAGGATAAAACACATTTTGTGGGTTCTTTTCCCCCTCTTTCGTGCATAATTTCACCAAGGTGTCATTTCCTAAGGGAAAAACACCCCTTTAGCAATAATATGTGCTAACATTAGGCTCCATGGGGGATAGAGACCTCCCTACGAGGCTCTAAGAACTTCAGTAGTTTCAATGCCTCATCCATTGGGCTATGGAGTCGACCATTAAAACAAAAAGAGACTAGTATTTACCATGGAATAGAAAATCCACTCATCGCTCAAACAAAGAACCTTTTCAGAAAATACCCATTTACGGGGCCACCAAACACTTCAGATCCCTCCAAATTCTACAACCTGTAAGTATTATTTGGAAATATCTCAAATATTTTGAAGGGCCCAATCCATAGGGCTTCAAATTTACAGTGGTTGCCTTTGTCCTGCTTGGGTGCATCCCATTTGAGCACCAACTCTTCCAGCTGGAAATCCTCTTTTCTCACCTTCCCGTCAAAAGCCTACTTGATCTTCTGTTGATGTTGACGTGCTTTGTCCAATAATTGCTCTCTAACCTGCTGCACTTCTACCAATTGTTGTATTCTTCTGATCATATCATCATGCTCTCCTTAGCAGTCTTGGAAGAATTTTTTCACAGACAAGGCAAGATGAGAAGGAAAAATGGCCTCAACTCCATACACAAGCTGAAAAGGAGAGACACCAAGAGATCTCTTTGTTGTCACTATGTCAGCCCACAGAGAAAATTTGAGCTTTGAATCCCATTCTTTCTTGTTGTCCTCTAGCAGTCTTTTGATGATTTTTATAAGGCTCTTGTTAGAAGACTATGCCAGTCCATTCCCTTGGGGGTAGTAAGCAGTTGAGTGAATCAATGAAATTCCAAACTGTTCACAGAAATGGATCAATGGTTCGGCCTTGAAGGATTCAGCGTTATCGATGACAATTCTTTTAGGAAAACCAAACCTTGTTATAATATCCTCAAGAAAACCAATGATTACCTTGTGAGAAGCACTCCTTGTGGGGATGGATTCTATCCACTTAGTAAAGTGATCTGTGGCAGTCAAGATCGACCTGTGTTGACCACTTGAAGCGGGATGAATTTCCCCAATAAAATCTAGGCCCCACTACTGAAAGGGTCTTGAAGCTACCACAGGCTTCAATGGCAAAGACCTGAGCTACTACTTTCCTGAGAATTTTTTACATTTAACACAAGCCCTGATTTTTGCACATACATAAGTGAACAAACTCAGCCAGAAATATCCATCCCTGAGAATTTTATAGGCTACGGTTCTCCAGAAGTGATGCCCCCCACATAGACTGTCATGAAAATCAAACATAATCTTTTGGGCCTCCTGTGGGTCTAGACACCTCAAAATCACTCCCAGAGGGTCTTTCCAGTATAAGGCTTGATCAATAAGGCAATATTTAATCGATTTAAGCTTTAAATCCCTTACCTTGCCTTTCCCCATACCATCAGGAGGTCGCAACTTTTGCAGAAACAATATAATGTCTTTGTACCAGATACATTATGCCAATGGAGGGCTGACTTGTGGACCTGTATTACACAACTTGACTTGGTGATTTTATGAGAAAGTGTTAATGAAATTGACCCCCAAATCTTTGCAATTAGCTTCAGCCAGTATCCTAGCTAAACTTTGGCCCTTAACCAATTTGGTGGGCCTTATTTCGAGATTGAATTCAAGGATTTTGGCAATACACTTGCTCCTCCTTCTGTCTATGTCAGGCTGAATGAGAATATCCTTCACAGAAGCTGAAGGAACACATGCAATGACCTTTGAATGCAGGACATAGATCTTGAAAGATTTGAGAGATTTCACCATAGCGTAGGCTTGTTTTTCCATGATATCATATTTTATTTCAGCGTCCCTCAGTGCTCTGCTGAAAAAGGAAATAGGTTGCTCCAGACCTTCAACATTCTTCTGCAATAAAACAGTTGCTACTGTATCAAAAGAAGCAAACGAAAAAATCAGAAAATCCTTGGAGTAATCAGGATTGATGAGCACAGGTGCCTCATTCAATGCCTTCTTGATTTTATTGAAAGACTCTCTGGACTCAATAGTCCACTTCACTTCAATCCCCTTCTTGAGCATGGTTGTAATATGCTTAACCATTTCAGCAAAATTAGAAACAAACCTTCTTAAAAAATTGATTTTGCCCAAGAAAGATTGAACTTCTTTCTTGGATCTGGGAAGTGACAAGGTTTGGATAGCTTCTACCCTACTTGAATCAATTCTAACCCCCTCGGCTGCTACTATGTGCCCCAACAATTTTCCCTCCTGCATGGCAAATAAAGACTTTTGGGGATTTAGGGAGAGACCATACCTTCTGCATTTCAAGAATACCCTTCTCAGATGATAACAATGCTCTTTATCAGACCTGGATAAAACTGTGATGTCATCCAAATAGATGACTACAAATTTATCTTTCTCCTCAATGAAGGTGATGTCCATAGTTCCTGGAAGGTTGCTCCTGCGTTCATCAATCCAAAAGGCATCTTAGAATACATGAATGTACCCTAAGGAGTAGTGAAGGATGTCTTTACTCTGTCTTCAGGCAAGACATAGATCTGATTGTAGCCAAAAAAGCCATCAATCATGGAGATCCTAGATGCACCTATCACCCTCTGCAATATGTGTTCCATCTTTGGCAAAGGGTAATTATCCTTCTTAGAGCTTCTGTCCAGGTTCCTAAAATCGACACAAAGTCTGATTTCTCCATTCTTCTTTCTTATTGGGACCAAGTTGGCTACCCATTCACAATATCTCAAGGGGATAATGATTTGGGCATCCAACAACATTTTTACCTCTTTCTCCATAATAGGCAGCAACATAGGATTTATTTGTCTCAATTTCTGCCTAAATGGTTTAGCTTCTTCCTTCAATGGGATCTTATGCTCAATGACACTTGGGTCGTATGTTCTGAGGTCCTCATATGTCTAGGCAAATACATCAACAAATTATTTCAACAGTTCAGTATATTCGGCCCTCTGCTCCTTTGACAAGTTGCTTGACAACTTGACAAATTTTGGATCCTTCTCTGTGCCAATATTACACTCAGCTACATCAACATCATCGGTCGAAACTTTACCCTTTACTACCACATCATTCCTATCAAATAGTCTTTCCAAAGGAAATAGTCCCTTTGGAATATTATTGCTAGGCAACTAAACAATATGATGGTTAGCAATTTTGTTCAGGAAAACATCAACATGAGGGTTTATTTCAGAATCATGATCTTTATCAATGTGTAATGCAGAAAACTTGTCAACAGTCTCAAGGAATATTTTGATCTCAAGATCATCCTCATGCACCTTCCAATGCTTGACATTGCCAGGTATAGAGGGTCTATATTTCACTTCTACCTCATACCTGAGTTTAGGTGGCAGAGGGACTCTGCTTGTTGAAACAGCCAAATAATCAGCCATGGCATTCTCTTCTCTTGGGACAAATGAAATGTTGAAAGATATGAAAAAACTATCAATCAAATCCCACACTTCATTTCTCTAAGTTCTCAGCCTAGGGTGCTTAGTTTGATAAATATTTTTGATCTGATGGACAATTAATTCAGCATCCCCAAACACTAATATCTCTTCAATCCCCATGTCCTTTGCAACCCTCAAACCCAAAACAAGAGCTTCATACTCTACCACATTATTGGTAGCTTCAAATTCTAATTTGTAGGACAGAGATATAGTCTCCTGAGTAGGTGAAACCAAGACCACTCCAGCCCCAACACCTTCCCTAGAAGAGGCTTCGTTGAAGAACATTTTCCAAACAGCGGTCATTGGAGGAGAATCTTCACGAAAAGTAAGGGATTGTTTTCTTATTTCAAGGGGAGGTTTAGGAGCATCAGTGAGCTGCAATAAACTGGATCCCAAATCAGTATCCAAGGAAAACATAGGATGGTTGGTGGGGTTTTCTTCATCACTAATAATGTAGGTCAGCTAATCTTCTTTGTATTGTCTTCTATGCTCCCCCCCAAACACAGGAATGGTAGCATATGTGAGGTCCATCTGCAAATTCCCCCCAAGTATTTTTATCCAAGATATTGACAAGAGCATGCCAAACTTGGGGGGAACATTAGCCACCATGATATCCATGACCACAATTTTCATGGGAAACTGAAACAAAATCACAACCAGATCTTTGATGACCCCAAGACATTGCACTTTCCTAGAGTTAAAAGAATACAAGTCATGGTAAGTCTTTGTGATTTCTAATCCAAGTACATCCATGATGGTTTTGGGCATGAGATTATGAGATGCCCCTGAATCCATTAAACAGTTATGCAACACCTTATCATGTATGTCCAGTGACATGTAGAAGGGAGGGGATGAATCATCTCTATCTTCTACCAAAGGGCCTAAGATGATTGTTGGCTTTTCATCGTGAAGATTTACTGAATCGGTGGAATGAGAAGAAGGCTCGGGCTGCAACAGTTTAGAAAGGCACTTTTTGAAGCCTTCATGCTTGACCAGCTCTGAAAGGGTTATATGGATTCTAATTTTTTTAATTTCATGCTCAAAGCTGAAAAAAGAGGGGGGCTTCAAAATTTCTCTTACTTCTGGGACATGACCTTTAGCTACTGGTGGGGGGATTTGTGCCTTCTTATCTTTGTTGTTGTCTGATACGTCTTTAGCAGGCTTCTCTGCTCTGGTAGGCTGATCAGGGATATTAGGCTTTCCATCTTTCTTCTTAGACCTGAGGTTGTATTTATTTGGGTTGATGTTGGTCTTTTCACCTTTACTCATCTCATTTAGTTGGTTGTCTAGGAGAGACTCCTCATATGAAGATTGGGTTAAATGGGGAAATGAGGAGGTGTTTCCAAGACAATGGATTTCAGGGTCAACCTCTTCTTCCTCTCCTTCTTCATCAGCAACAAGGTTGTTTTGGAGAGGGGCCTGGATTCTCTGATCATCCCTATCTCTGTTTCTTTGATCTCTTTGGATAACCCTGGGGGGTGTTATTTGGTCTTCTGAAGTTGCCCCTATTTTCAGCATTAGGGGGATTCCTATAGTTTTGCTTCCCTTCCAATTCCAACCTTTCCATTCTAGCAGAAAGTGATTTTAGTAACTTGGTTACTTCCTCCATTTGAGGGGGGGCAACAGAGGAACCAGAGGTTGAAGCTTCATACCTCCCCTTTCCTCTGTCTCTATCAGCCTTACTCCTAAGCTTGTCAACTACCAATATATTGGATTCTACCTCCAGGGTTGCATCTTTCATATGAGCCAAGGAAGTGGCTCTTCTTTCTCTTAATAGGAGGAAAAAATAAGGGTCGAAAGCACTGGAATAAGTAATTTTGGCAGAGGTTTTTGTAGGTTTAATCTCAGCAGGAATCTTGTTATACATTTTATTAAACCTCTTCGAAAAGTCAGAAATAAAGTCCCGTTCTTTTTTCTTAAGTGATCCAAATTCTGTAATACAATAAAGGAAATATTTATTATCCCCCCAATGTCTTAAGAATGCATCATCTAGGGCTTCAATCCCATCAATAGATCCAGGAGACAGGGCCCTACCATTTCCTAGCCTCTCCATCCAGGCTATGAACAAAAATCCTCATCCATACATCTTCATCTACAATGACATAATTATCTGCATAACTATAAAAGGCTGCAAGGTGTTCTTCTGCAGTTATGTCTCCCTCACCCATGAACTTAGGCAACTACTTAAGATAGCCACCAGCTGGGAGAGAATTCAGAGGTTGAGGTAGGACAAGAGGGGAATATCTAGCAGCCACTATGGCATCCATTATGTTCCTAGGGGGATTAGCACCTACCATTGGGATGTGAATTGGAGGAGAACTAGGAGGAGATGGAGTTATGGCAAGTGAGACTAGGAGTGCGTTTCTAGGAGAATAGGGAAATGACTGAGTGTTTGTGGAAATAGGGGTGTCAAATCCTTCCAAACTGAGACTAGGAGAGGGAAAATCAGCAGGAAAACTCCCAAAATTAAACTTCTAGAAGCTCCAATAGATGGTGTAAAAGGAAACTGAGAAACAACTATTGGAGTTGTCAAAGAAGGATTATGGAAATTACCATAATCACCAGGTGTAGCAGTTGAAGTACCTTCTAGAGGGGCCTTCTCCTTTCTGATAATTTTCTCTGGGTCAGCTTCAGGTGTTGCTAGAGGCAGTTGTGGAGTAGACCTTGTATGTCTGCCTCTGGAAGCCACAGTTGAAATAGCGGAGTCACATCAATGGAGTCACTAGGTGCAGGTTGCAATCATCAATGGTTCTGATATCTGATGCACCTTCAGAAACATAAGCTCTTTTTTGTTCTATCCTAGGGAAAAGTCTTCAATTCGTTCCCCGACAGTGACACCAAGTATGTTAGCACTGGAAGTCACCCTCGGATTGCATCGAAGATAAGACCAGTACCCATCAGTTTATATGTCACAGGTTGGTTTTAAAGAGGTCAAATGGGCGCAAACTCAAGACAATATCATTTTAACTCAGAAAACAGGGACCAACATGCACAAGCAGGTGAGGTCTTGATCAACTTCAATCATTAAGTTGATATTAAGTGTGAGCAGAGGGAAGACTTAGTGAGAAATATGAGCAAGACTGTTATGGGAATCAGGCCTTCCAGGAACTCGGAGAAGACAAACTCAGACTCGGGATCACTCTTAAGCCTAAGTTCAGACACTGAAACATGTCCAAACAACACAGTCACAACAACACCATGATCAAACCTGCATCATGATGCAGTTACGACAACTCAACTAGATCATCCATGCCCGAGCCATTCAGTGTAAGAGGGGAAAAGATAACACAGGAAATTGATTAAAACTGGTCAAGATATTGCTGTGTGTGATCAAACCTACATCACAACAACATAACTACCCTCAACTGGATCATCCATGCCTGAGTGTTCTAACACAGTTGTTACAGAGAAATGAAAAGGAAACTAACTTTCATTAAACAAGAAGTCTCAAATACAGATACATAACTAGAAGAACCAAAGCTTCATCAAAACTTTACAATACGGGAGCCTAGCTCAACCATCGACCCTAACAAAAATGTCAAAAATGACTTCAAATACTCAACACAATTCACCAACAACAACAGAGGTGTGCCCGAGTATTTTCATTCAAGGCTTTGCGTTCAGAACTTTCTGCAGACTGTGCATGCAGTCTCTGTCAAACGCAAACTCTTTTGTCTGAACCTGCTATGTCAGACTGTGCATGTAGCTTCCTGTTGGACATTAGCTCAGACAACCGTCGGTACTTTCGAGCTTTCTATTTATGGGGGGAGATGATGTTTCAACCACCTCCCCCTGCTTTCATTAACTGTCTTCATTGGGATCAGGACGGGCGCCTGAGTCAACTCCCACACCTGGAAAACATGTTGACCACACTCTGAAACTATACCATTGGGATCCCCGTTGGATGTTGACCGAGAAGATGGTAGGTGGACGTAGAGAAAGCCGAGAGTGATCGGGCAAGGTGAACGGTGCAAACCGACACAGAACAACGAATGATCAGAAGCCATGTGGAATGACGCAATTGGTGGAGCGATGACTGGGAAAGCATGGGCACTAGTACACGAGAGCTGAGGTGTAAAGGTGCATGGGTGATGTGGTGGAGGGAGAGGAGTATGATTGGTCAGGAGAGGGACACGAAAATGATCGTGGAGGTGACATGAAGCGGGAGTATGAGACACATGTCGGGAGGCGAGAGGGGAGATGTGACAGTGGGAAGGGGATTGGCAAGCGGGTGATGTGAGTGGAGGACAGGTGTCAGAGGGAGCGAGGGAAGTAAGCATAGGCGGTAAGGTGGTTAACTTGAAGGGGGGGGTCCGAGTTGATGAGGAGGTGACATGATAGCGAGGTGCCGGCACCAGAACACCGCCAACTCAGACCCCCCCCCCCATTAAAGGCTTAAAGGCAGAAGGTGAGGGGGGTCCGATATGGACTGTGGGTCGTAGATCTGAACGTGCGGATCTCAGCCGCTCAGATCTACGCGCCCCCCTAGCGTAGTGCACCAAACCATCAAATCGAAGCCCCGACTTAGGATAAAACACATTTTGTGGGTTCTTTTCCCCCTCTTTCTTGCATAATTTCACCAAGGTGTCATTTCCTAAGGGAAAAACACCCCTTTAGCAATAATATGTGCTAACAGGTATGGTATTGGTATTTGTATTGGTATTGGTATTTGTATTGGTATGGTATTGGTATTCGTATGGTATTGGTATTGGTATTTGTATGGTATGGTATGGTATTGGTATTGGTATTGGTATGGAATTGGTATTGGTATTGGTATTGGTATGGCATCATATTGGTATTGGTATTGGTATGGTATAGTATGGTATTCATATTGGTATGGTATGGTATTGGTATGCATATCATTGTTGTGCAATGGTATGCAATGGTACAGTTTTGGTATGGTATTTGTATTGTTATTGGTATGCAATGGTATGGTATTGGTATTGGTATGTTATTGGTATGGTATGGTATGGTATGGTATTGTATTAGTATGGTATTGGTATTGGTATTGGTATGGTATGGTACTGGTATTGGTATGCAATGGTATTGGTCGTATTGGTATGCAAGGGTATTGGTATTGGCAAGGCATAAGGATATTGGAAATGCATATTGGTATTGATTTTGGTATGGTATTGGTATGCATATCATTGCCAATGCATACCATTGTCGTACAATGGTATGCAATGGTATGGTATTGGTATGCAATGGTATGGTACCAGTATTGGTATTGGTATTGGTATTGGTATGGTATTGGTATTTGTATGGTATGGTGTGGTATTGGTATTGGTATGGTATCGTATTGGTATTGGTATTGGTATGGTATAGTATGGTATTGATATTGGTATGGTATTGGTATTGGTATGCATATCATTGCCACTACATACCATTTCCGTGCAATGGTATGCAATGGTATGGTATTGCTATGGTATTGGTATTGTTATTGGCATGAAATGGTATGGTATTGGTATTGGGATTCTATTGGTATGGTATGGTATGGTATTGTATTAGTATTGTATTGGTATGGTATGGTATGGTATGGTATGGTATGGTATTGGTATTGGTATGGTATGCATTGGTATTGGTATTGGTATTGGTAAGGATATTGGTATGCAATGGTATTGGTTGTATTGGTATGCAATGGTATTGGTATTGGTATTGGCAAGCATAAGGGTATTGGCAATGCATATTGGTATTGGTATTGGTAATGCATATTGGTATTGGTATTGGTATTGGTATGCATATCATTGCCATGCAATGGTATGCAACGATATTGGTATTGATATGGTATGGTATTGGTATTGGTATTGGTATGGTATTGGTATGAATATCATTGCCAATGCATACCATTGCCAATGCATACCATTGCCATGCATATCATTGTCAATGCATACCATTGCCATGCAATGGTATTGGTATTGGTATGCAATGGTATGGTATTGGTATTGGTATGGTATGGGATTGGTATTGGTATTGGTATTGGTATGGCATGGAATGGTATGCAATGGTATTGGTATTGGTATTGGTATGCAATGGTATGGTATTGGTATGATATGGTATTGGTATGGTATGGTATTGGTATTGGTATGGTAATGGTATGGTATAGTATTGGTATGGTATTGGTATTCTCCACTTTAGTTCTCCTATTAACTTCCTACCTAAGATACCCACTCCACTAGCATGCCCTTAGACTCCATCTCCTCTAGAAATATCTTTGATTCTTGCCTACTAGCACCACATATCACACTTGACAATGATACCTTGGGCCACTCTTGTGATCATTGATTTTTCAACCACATGGATTCTTGTTTAATATTTTGAGGATACAAACACTTCCATGATTTTAATTACTCTTGATAAATCTAATAAGATTTTTGAATTCATGTTTCATAGATGCGTGGATTTGAACTAGATATTGACATTTTGGTACCTTTGCATCATTTAGTTATCCATGGTTGGCTTAGAAAAAATGTAGCAATTTTTATCACCCCTATTGACTTCAACCTTCTTTTTAGGTGCAATTATGTATGGTATGGTATGGTATTGGTATTGGTATTGGTATGGTATGGTATGGTATAGTATGGTATTGGTATTGGTATGGTAATGGTATTGGTATTGATATGGTATTGGTATTGGTATTGTTATTGGACGTACATTATGCTAGTCAGTTTGGATTTTATGTCCCCAGACCAAATTGGCCACATATCCCTAAATGGCTTGAGGAGGCGAGTTGCAACTCGTGATAAAACTCAAACCGGGACTCGGATGCACAAACTGTCATTTGCATTGGATTCAGAGCACCAAGTTTCAGCTAGTGGGGCCCCTACGCTATCATTTCGTCGACCAAAAAACCATTTGTTGGAGTATCTCCGACATTAGGGTTTTGGTCGATGAGGCATAGTGAAATTTCTGAAGATGAGATCGATTTTCAAGAACACTCTGTCGGGCGTTTTTTGCTAGTGTAGTTGCATCGGCCTTGTCTAAACAGACTTGTGGGAGCTTACATAACTTTTTTATGCTGCTCGGTTTGGATTTTATGCCTCCGGACGAAATTGGCCACATGTCCTTTAATGGCTTGAGGAGGCGAGTTACAACTATTGATAAAACTCAAACCAAGACTTCGATGCACGAATCGTCAGTTTCATTGGATCTAGAGCACCTGGTTTCAACTATTGGGGCTCCTACGCTATTATTCTGTCGTCAGGAAAACAATTTGTTGGAGTATCTCCAACACTAGGGTTTTGGTCAATGAGGCATAGTGCAATTTCTGAAGAGGAGGTCGATTTTCAAGAACATTGTGTCGAGTATTTTTGGCTAGTGTAGTCATGTGGGACTTGGCCAAACAGACTTGCGGGAGCTTACGAAAGTCCGTTATGGTACTCGGTTTGGATTTTATGCCCTCGGACCAAATTGACCACATGTCCCTAAATGGATTGAGGCGAGTTGCAACTCGCATTAAAACTCAAACCTGGACTCAGATGCAAAAACCGTCAGTTGCATTGGATTCAGAGCACTGGGTTTCAGCTAGTGGGACCCTATGCTATCATTCCATCGACCGAAAAACCATTTGTTGGAGTATCTCCGACACTAGGGTTTTGGTCAATGAGACATAGTGCAATTTCTGAAGATGAGGTCGATTTTCAAGAACACCATGTCGGGCGTTTTTTTCTAGTGTAGTCACATGGGCCTTAGCCAAACAGACTTGCGAGAGCTTACAAAATTCTGTTATGCTTCTTGGTTTGGATTTTATGCCCTCGGACCAAATTGGCCACATGTCCTTGAATGACTTGAGGAGGCAAGTTGCAACTATCGATAAAACTCCAACTGGGACTCGGATGCACGAACGTCAGTTGCATTGGATTCGAAGCACCGGGTTTCAGCTATTGGAGCTCCTACACTATCATTCCGTCGACCAAAAAACCTTTTGTTGGAGTATCTCCAACACTAGGGTTTTGGTCAATGAGGCATAGTGCAATTTCTGAAGAGGAGGTCGATTTTCAAGAAAACTTTGTTGGGTATTTTTGTCTAGTGCAGTCGTGTGGGCCTTGGCCAAACAGACTTGTGGGAGCTTACAGAAGTCCATTATGCTACTCGATTTGGATTTTATGCCCCTGGACCAAATTGACCACATGTCCCTAAATGGCTTGAGGAGGCAAGTTGCAACTCGCGATAAAACTCAAACTGTGACTCAGATGCATGAACCATCAGTTGCATTGGATAAAGAGCACTAGTTTTCAGCTAGTGGGGCCCCTACGCTATCATTCCATCAACCAAAAAACTATTTGTTGGAGTATCTCCGACACTAGGGTTTTTCTCAATGAAGAATAATGCAATTTCTAAAGATGAGGTTGATTTTCAAGAACACTCTGTCGGGTGTTTTTGGCTATGGTATTGGTATTGGTATGATATGGTATGGTATCGTATTGGTATTGGTATTGGTATTGGTATTGTATTGGTATGCATATCATTTCCAATGCATACCATTGTGGTATGCAGTGGTATTGATATTGGTATGCAATGGTATGGTATTGTTATTGGTATTTGTATGGTATGGTATGGTATTGGTATTGGTATTGGTATGGTATGGTATTGGTATTGGTATGGCATTGTATGGTATGGTATTGGTATTGGTATTGGTATGGTATCGTATTGGTATTAGTATTGGTATGGTATAGTATGGTATTGGTATGCATATAATTGCCAATGCATACCATTGACGTGCAATGGTGTGCAATTGTATTGGTATTGGTATGCAATGATATTGTATTGGTATGGTATTGGTATTGTTATTGGTATGCAATGGTATGGTATTGGTATCGGTATTGGTATGTTATTGGTATGGTATTGTATGGTATTGGTATGTTATTGGTATGGTATGGTATGGTATTGGTATGGTATGGTTTGGTTTTGGTATGGTATTAGTATGAAATGGTATTGGTATTGGTATTGGTATGCAATGGTATTGGCCGTATTGGTATTGATAATGGTATTTGTATTGGTATTGGTAAGGTATAAGGGTATTGATAATGCATATTGGTATTGGTATGCATATCATTGCCAATGTATACTATTGTCGTGCAATGGTATGCAATTGTATTAGTATTGGTATGCAATGGTATGGTATTGATACGGTATTGGTATTGGTATGGTATTGGTATTGGTATTGGTATTTGTATGGTATGGTATGGTATGGTATTGGTATGGTATCATATTGGTATTGGTATTGGGATGGTATAGTATGGTATTGATATTGGTATGGTATTGGTATTGGTATGCAATGGTATGATATTGGTATTGGTATGGTATTGGTATTTGTATTGGTATGGTATTGGTATTGGTATTTGTATGGTATGGTATGTTATTGGTATTTGTATTGGTATTGGTATGGTATCATATTGGTATTGGTATGGTATAGTATGGTACCTATATTGGTATTGGTATTGGTATTGGTATTGGTATGCATATCATTGCCAATGCTTACCATTGTCGTGCAATGGTATGCAATTGTATTGGTATTGGTATGAAATGGTACAGTATTGGTATGCAATGGTATGGTATGTTATTGGTATGGCATGGTATGGTATGGTATTATATTAGTATGGTATTGGTATGATATGGTATGGTATTTGTATTGGTATTGGTATGCAATGGTATTGGTATTGGTATTGGTATTGGCAATGCATAAGGGTATTGGGAATACATATTGGTATTGGTTTTGGTATGGTATTGGTATTAGTATGCATACCACTGCCGTGCAATGATATGCAATGGTATTGGTTTTGGTTTTGGTATGCAATGGTATGGTATTGGTATGGAATTGGTATGCATTGTGCAATGGTATGGTATTGGTATGGTATTGGTATTGGTATTGGTATTGGTATTGGTATGGTATTGGTATTTGTATTGGTATTGTTATTGGTATTTGTATGGTATGGTATGGTATTGATATTGGTATTGGTATGGTATCGTATTGGTATTGGTATTGTTATGGTATAGTATGGTATTGATATTGGTATGGTATTGGTATTGGTATGGTATTGGTATGCATATCATTTCCAATGCATACCATTGTCGTGCAATGGTATTGGTATTGGTATGCAATTGTATGGTATTGGTATTGTTATTGGTATGAAATGGCATGGTATTGGTATTGGTATTCTATTGGTATGGTATGGTATGGTATTGTATTAGTATGGTATTGGTATGGTATGGTATGGTATGGTATGGTATTGGTATTGGTATTGGTATGGTATGGTATGGTATGGTATTGGTATTTGTATTGGCAAGGCATAAGGGTATTGGCAATGCATATTGGTATTGGTTTTGGTTTTGGTATAGGTATTGGTAATGCATATTGGTATTTGTATTGGCAATGCATATTGGTATTTGTATTGGCAATGCATATTGGTATTGGTATTGGTATGAATATCATTGCCAATGCATACCATTGCCATGCAATGGTATTGGTATTGGTATGGTATGGTATTGGTATGCATATCATTGCCAATGCATACCATTACCATGCAATGGTATGTAATGGTATTGGTATTGGTATGCAATGGTATGGTATTGGTATGGTATTGGTGTTGGTGTTGGTATGGTATGGGATTGGTATTGGTATGGCATGGAATGGTATGCAATGGTATTGGTATTGGTATGCAATTGTATTGGTATCGGTATTCAATGGTATGGTATTGGTATGGTATT
>ML776707.1:1300934-1312269 GCA_009831015.1 Picea engelmannii | reverse complement strand
GTATTGGTATGGTATGGTATTGGTATGGGTATTGGTATTGGTATGGTATTGGTTTGCATATCATTGCCAATGCATACCATTGCCATGCAATGATACGCAATGGTATTGGTATTGGTATGGTATGGTATTGGTACTGGTATTGGTATTGGTATGCATACCATTTCCATGCAATAGTATTGGTATTGGTATGGTAAAGTTTTGGTATGGTATTGGTATGGTATTGGTGATGGGCATGATGGGCATATTGGTGATGGGCATGATGGACATATTGGTGATGGGCATGTTGGTATGGTATTGGTATTGGTATTGGTCTGGTATTGGTATGGTATTGGTATCCATATCATTGCCAATGCATATTGTTATCACATAATCCTGTCAAGACCTTGGGGGTTTGCGGTTTCTTCCTGAGTCTGTGTTTTTGCTTATCTTTTCCCCTTTCGCAGACCCGATCGTGGATTCCCTTTTCCCTCTCAGCATGTATTTTTTATTTTATCACAGTCATCCTTTCAATCGACCAGTTTTTCCCTGTCAGTATGCCCGAAAGAGATCGGCCCTGATTTCCTCTATCTCTTCTAAAGGGCGATCACTTCTCCCCTTTAACTCCATCAATGAGCCTTTGTTTTCCCAAGCCTAAGTCATGTCGTCCAAGTCTTCATTTTCACTGTCTGCAGCACCGAGAGCGGTCAAATAGCGACACAAATCAAGCGAGTGCGCAAAGATCAATTTTCAGCGGCGGGGGTCCATCGATGGAGCAGATCAACGGTCATCGGGTAATTGGGGTCGTGGAGTTGCCCAAGGTTTAGCATTAGGGATTATCCCTGATGGCCAAAGTCACAAAAGAATCTGGGCCGTCCGATCTGATGGGGACAGGTGGTAGCCGATTGCGAGATCCCGTGAGTCGACATTTTGGGGTTTTCGTTAGCAAGCGCACCCATAGCCTTACTCCCCAAAACGGGAAGCCCCGGGAGCCATGCCCACGGTCATAGCCCAGGGTTGTATAGAAAGGGTAGAGCTTAAGAAGGGGGGCACATGGTAGGATCAGAAGCACCGATGACATGAGGTTACAAAGTGCCTAAATAATCTCAGTCGTCCAACCAAAGGACGCGTGGCGCTAATCTGAGATTTCACAGTTTTAGTCACCGGGAGAACGGGGAAAAGGTGCATCATGGATCCCCGGTGCGAGAATTCTTGACACAATCAGGACCGTTGAACGAGGAAGGATCTGGGTCGTTGATCATGGGGAGACAGGTGGCAATCATTTGAACACTTCGCAGGATCCGGTGTCGGGGATTTTGAAAGAAGAGGAATGAGAATTCCCGGTAGAAGGAACTCTGAGATGTCATGGGGGTTTGGGACCATGGTCACAGCCCCTGGGTCATATGGAAAGTAAGGTCGAAAACTTGGGCCTTCGAGAAATGGATCCCTTTGGCGAAAAAAATAGCAAAGAGTGGGTTAAAAACCCACTTATCCTAAGTTTTTGTGCCCGTGCGCATCATGCTAAGGAGCTCGTAGATATGGGTAGCTGAGATCTGTGTGCTTAGATCTACGATGCAGGTTCCATATCGGACCCCCCCCCTCGACATTCTACCTTTAACGGGGGGGAGGGGGGTCCGAGTTGGTGGTTTTAAAAGGCAGGGCCCCCAATAACATGTCACCCTCTCCTTAACTCGGACCCCCCCCCGGCCTAAAACCATTTACCATCGCCTACCCCCTCCGAGTAGACCGCTTACCACCACCTTTTACCACTCTCGCCTCCTGCTGACATATGTCTCCCACTCCGTCTCTCACCTCTGCCCATCACATCGTCCACTCCCACTCCTCATCTCGTTATGCTACACCTGTCCTCCACTCACCGCTGGGCCATAGCCCCTTATCACTCTTGCCTATCATCTCCTGCCAAGTGTCCTACCGCTCACGTCCTCCCTGGCAGATGCTCCCATCTTGTCTACTGTCGCAGCCTCTCATCTGCCCCCACATCATCACCCCGTGCCACTCCACCTCTAACCTGTCCCAGTGCAATGCGCACACCTTCCATCACCCGCACTTTCCATGTCACCTTCCATCTGTCTCACCTAACCACATGGGCACCCCTTGTCTCACCTCCACGACATTGGCGCCATCATCCCCACCAAGAGTCTCGTCCATGTCTGCCGACTGGGTCCCCTCGTGACATTCCAATAAAGCAGCAACAGTCAAGGGAAGGACGCCACATTGTTCAGGAGCAGAGTTGACTTGGGCCTCTCCGATCCCGATGCAGAAGTTAATGAAAATAAGGAAGGTGGGTGAGACATCATCTCCTTCCTTAAATAGAAGGCCAGAGAGGGACAAATTGCAGGGGGAGAGTGTCAGTTCAGTCTGACAGAGATTGCGCCAGATAGAAGACTGCATGTGCAGTCTAACCAACGTCTGCATGCACAGCCTTACAGAGAGACTCATCAACACAGAGCCTTGAATGTGTGGCACGACGTGTTTCAGGTGACCATAGCCAGTTCCAAGTATATGTAGGCATTTTTTCCATTTTGTTAGGGTCGATGGTAGAGCTAAGCTCCCGATTGTAATGTTTTGATGAGGCCTATGGTTCTCTGGTTATGAACTGATCCTTGAGAATTCTTGTTTAATGGAAACCAACTCCTTTCTTTACATTTTGCTTCTGACTCTGAAAGCCCGGGCATGGAGGATCCAATAGGGTGTTGCGATTATAATATAGTGTAGGTTTGACTATATCTGTTGTTGCATCGTTTTCAATTTCTTGAATTTTTCAGATCCAAGAGGATCTTGTATTGGAGACTTTTCCTCCAAAGGCTGCTAGAAGACCGGATGTCCAGAGCAGACCTTCATACTTTCTCACCTTCCTTATACCTACTCATCATTATACAACTTTACTGGCTTAAGTTAGATCAAGACCTCACTTATCTACGCATCTCCAACCCAGTTTTATGAGTTAAAGCGATATAGTCCTGAGACTGCATCCATTAGACCATCCTTAAACTTATTTACTATGACATACAAACTGATGGGTATCAGTCTCATCCCTGTTGCAATCCAGGGGTGACTTATGGTGCTAACACATACCATTTCCATGCAATGGTATGGTATTGGTATTGGTATTGGCAATGCAATGGTATTGATATTGGTTTTGGCAATGGTATTGGTATTGGTACGGTATTGGTATGGTATGGTATGGTATTGGTATTGGTATTGGTATTGGTATTGGTATGGTATTGGTATGCATATCATTGCCAATGCATACCATTGCCATGCAATGGTATTGGTATTGGTATGCAATGGTTTTGGTATTGGTATGCAATGTCATTGGTATTGGTATGAAATGGTATGGTATTGGTGTTTGACCCCAAGCTAATTTTGACTTGTGGCCCTATTTTCCCTAACTTATTAGATGATAATGGATTTGATTGGTGTGATACAAATTATTGACATTGTTGTGTAACAGGATCCAGAGGAGACCATGGAAAGAGGACGTGGATGACATAGACCTACTAAATCACAGAGAGGAAAGTGAGTGGAAGAGGACATGACAACGAAATCTGCAGATACAATAAAGGTAAGAATAAAAAGAAACCTCAACCAAAGGAGGAAGGTCTTTATGAATTCACAAATGCTACAACATAGAAGAGATAAAGTCATTTTTTTCCACGTGTCCTTTGAGCTCAAACTTATTGGTTGAAAATGCACAAGAATGGTGATTAAATGTGATTCTACGATCAAGGGAAAAGTTTGAAAATTAGGATGGCCATGTGGGATAGGGATGTTGGATACTTTTCTTGTTGAAATTTTGGCTCAATTTAAATACCCAGGGTCATAAAATTGTTTTTTTCAACTCCAAAACATTATATCAATATGTCAAAAATGTGATTAAGGTGAGGTTTTTTGTTGCATAGCATATTCATTGAAATAATATAATTGGTGTACTAAACATTATTGACTATGTTATGTATTACAGGAGCCAGATGAGGCCATGGAAATAGATCATGTCATATCAAATGAGGACACAACGGATGACGCGGAACATCAGGTACTCTAATTTTGACTTAACATAGGAAACATTAATCTGATGGCATTTTGTGAAACATCATCTTTTTTCACGAAATTATTAAATTTTATAGTGTATTATCCAATCTTGTCAGAAATTAATGCATGTTGTTGATTATTTTAGATGGAGATTGGAGAAAATGTAGAGCTTGAGCATTCAACTAGAAAAAGAAAAAGATATGTATGTGGACGTGGACCTAAAACTATTAAATCACGTAGAGAACAGTGGGTGGAAGAGGATATGACAATGGATCCTGTAGACAAAAAAAATGATTGCACTGAACAAGAGGTTGGTCTGAAATAAATGGTCTTTCACAGGCGAGGAAATATCCTGCAATGTGGGCATATGGGCGACATTATTGTGTAGAAAGTGTATATGTAAAGAGACGATCCTTTGATTGTGGCATCATGGTTGATTTAAAGCAATCTAGTCAAGCAAGCTCAAAAGTTAAGAATATTATTGAAGGGAATCTACAATATGTTGGAAAAATCCAAGAAATTATTGAGTTGGATTACCGCTCTTTTAAATGTTGTATTTTTTAAGTGTAGATGGTATGAAGCATATGAGAGGACACGAAGACATGATTCCCATAGTGGATTGTTTTCTATAGATTCCTCGAGGTTCCTACCGGAGGATAAGGAGCCTTATGTTCTACCAATTCATTGTGAGCATGTATTTATTTAACTCAAATGAGAACCAATAGTGATCATCAATCTATTGATTCATAGTTTTTTGCGATAATATATGTGTTTATTAATAAATAAAAGTGTTATAAGATATTTCTAATATATGCATGTTGTTCATGTGCAGGTATTTTTCTATGAAGATATTTTGGACCCGAAATGGATATTTGTCATACATTATGATCCAAGATTAAGGCATGTATTTGACGATGCATTAGTGGATATTGAGAAAAACAATGATGTCCAACAAACTGAGAGAGATGGATTAGAGAACATCGAAGAAATTAACATCCATGATGATGTTGAAGATGGTTATGTTCAGCCACAAGAAGACAACAATCCATAGTTAGATGATTTTATGGAAGACAATTACAATATGGATGGTATAGAAAATGATGATCCAAATTATACATTTGGTAACAATATAGATGGTCTACAATCAAATTTCAATGATGATGAGAATGATGCAGATCAAGAAGAGGATGATGATAATATTAAATACTTGAAAGAACATATGAACATTGACAATGATAAACTGGATGACATTGTTGCAGACAATAATGTTAATGACCAAGACTTCTAAATTTTCAAAATTATTTGTAATCCAATTTTTTAAATGACGTTTATTCTTATGGCCCAAACTTTCATGAAATGCTTCAGTATTATTTCCGACAATACAAATTAATTTTGGCAATATCCTTAAAGTGTTCAATCTTTTCTATGAGTTGTTGGCAAAAAAAATTAGGATTACTTATATAAGAGTTAGCATGGTTAGTGGTCATTTATTGGTAATTGTTAAAAAATATAATTAAATATATCGTATATGTAAATCAATGTAAATCCAAGCAATTAGGCTAATTAATGTATCCAAAGTTTATTCAATAATTTATATTTTAAAACAAATTGAAATATTTCACTAAGCTTAAACCTAAGACCTTAATCTTTATACCATCTAACCCTTAACCCCTTGAAACATGGACGATCTTGAAGATTATGTGGGGACATCATACAACCTTGAGTCTTGAAACCCTCCCATACCATCAAGTGACATGTGCCTAGTATAACCATGTCAAATTTCGACGCATACAGGCACAGCTTGGAGAAATTTCAATGTTGGCCTCATTCACTGGTAACCATGTAGGGTCGATTGATGTCATTAATCCCTTCACCCGATATAATCCCTAACCCATTAACAATTAAACCACTTGCATTTTGGACCCTATAAAATTCTTTTGGGATGTCTCAACTTAATATAATCATGGTTTATTAATCATTAAGTTTCGTTGTAAAGATGGGTATGTCAAGTTTTATCTTTGTTGGCATGGATGGAGAAATTGGGTCATGATGAATATGATGATGACGATGATGGAAATGAAAACCATGATGATGGAAATCTTGAAGAGAATGATGTCCCTAAGTCTTAAAAACCTTCCATGTCATCAAGGCATGCACCTAGTGTAAACATGTAAAATTACAATGAATACAGTCACATTTTGAAGAAAATTCAACATTGGCCCCATTCACTACTCATTGTGCGAGGTTGGTGGATGACATTGGTGATGAGAATGTTGGAAGTTCCAAGACATTTAAAGAGAGTTTTGACAAAGATGAACGTTGATGCAAATGTGGATGATCTCAAAGATTAAGTGGGGACATCAATATACATCCTCGAGTCTTGAAACCCTCACATACTGTCAAGGCATGTGTCTAGTCTAACTATCTCAAATTTCGACGCATACAAGCACATATTGAAGAAATTTCAGCGTTGGCCCCATTCATTGCTCACTATGTGGGGTCGGTGCATGACATTTGTGGTGGGTGAATTGGAAGTTCCATGACATTTCAAAAGAGTTCCAACAAATATTCTACAGATGGAAACAACGAAAGATGACAATGAGACGTCCATAATTATGAACGTTGATGAAAACATGGGCGATCTCAAAGATTATGTGGGGACATCATACATCCTTGAGTCTTGAAACCTTCCCATACTGTCAAGGCATGTGCCTAGTCTAACTGTGTCAAATTTTGATGCATACATGAACATATTGAAGAAATTTTAACGTTGGCCCCATTCATTGTTCACTATGTGGGGTCGGTGCATGACATTTGCGGTGGGTGAATTGGAAGTTCCATGACATTTCAAGAGAGTCCCAACAAAGATTCTACATATGGAAATGACGAATTATGAAAATGAGACATCCATTATGAACGTTGATGCAAACATGGATGATCTCAAAGATTATGTGCTGACATTCGACATCCTTGAGTCTTGAAACCCTCCCATACCGTCAAGGCATGTGTCTAGTCTAACCATGTCGAATTTCGATGCATACATGCACAGTTTGAAGAAAAATCAACGTTGGCCCCATTCATTGCTCGTTGTGTGATGTCAATGCAAGATGACATTGTTGATGGGTGTATTGGAAGTGTCATGACATTTCAAGACAGTTCCGACAAAGATTTTATATATGGAAATAACGAATGATGACAATGAGACATCCATTATATTGAACATTGATGCAAACATGGACGATCTCAAATATTATGTAGGGACATCAAACATCCTTAAGTCTTGAAACCCTCCCATACCATCAAATAAACTATCTAGTCTAACCATGTCAAATTTCAACGCATACAGGAATAGATTGAAAAAATTTCAACGTAAGCCCCATTCACTGCTCATTGTACGGGTTCGATGGAAGAAATTTGTGATGGGTGTATTGGAAGTTCCATGTCAAATTTCAAGACAGTTCTGACAACGATTCTATAGAAGGAAATGACGAATGATGACAATGAGACGTGCATGATGAACGTTGATGCAAATATGGACGATCTCAAATATTATGTGAGGACATCATACATCCTTGAGTCTTGAAACCCCCCCATACCATAAAGGTATGTGTCTAGTCTAACCATGTCAAATTTCGACGCATATAGTCACATATTGAAGAAATTTCAAGGTTGGCCCTATTCACTACTCACTATGCAGGGTCGGTGCATGACATTTGTGGTGGGTGAATTGGAAGTTCCATGACATTTCAAGAGAGTTCCAACAAAGATTCTACATATGGAAATGACAAATGATGACAATGAGACGTTCATTATGAACGTTGATGAAAACATGGACAATCGAAAAGATTATGTGGGGACATCAGACATTCTTTGCATGTGTCTAGTCTAACCATGTCAAATTTGGATGCATATAGGCACAAACTGAAGAAATTTCAACTTTGGCCCCATTCACTGCTCATTGTGAGGGGTTGGTGGAAGACAATATTTGTGATGGGTGTATTGGAAGTTCCATGGCATTTCAAGAGATTAGTTCCAACAAAGATTCTACATATGGAAATGATGGATGATGACAATGAGACATGGACGATCTCAATGATTATGTGTAGGGTCGATGGATGCCATTAATCCCTTGACCATATATAATCCCTAATCAATTAACCATTAAACTACCTAACCTCTAAGCCCCAAATCCATTATCCATTGACCCTTAATCCATTAAAATGTAACCCCTAATCCCTTAACCCTTAATCCCTTAAATGGTAACCCCTCATCCCTTAACACTTAATCCCTAGACCTCAAATCCCTAAATCACCTAATCCCCAAAGCCGCTATCCACTTAACCCCCAAAAACTCAACACAATTACTATTTAGGCACATTGGGAGTTAAATTGGAAGCCAAACTAGAAGATAAAAAGGAAGCTAAACTAGGCACTAATTGGGGTGCTAAACTAGGCACTAATAGTGTTGATTTTAGCGCACACTTGTGTTGCTCGGCGTAAATAGATCCATAAATAGTGCCCTCCCGATAAATAGCGTCGACTTTAGCAAAAAAGTGGATAAAAATACTTTAAAACAGACAATGTAAGCAAAAAAGGGAGCTAATCACAAGGATTTGTTGTAGTGCTTGAAACCCATAATGGCCTCTTCACCTGGTCGAACCAACACTCTAGGTCCTAACGGGTCATGTGTCATCTAGATTGCTTCCTCATATCGGAATCCCTTTTGTTGGATGGTCTCTCGCTATAATCTAGTATCCTTGACACCTTCGGGTCTAATCACTGGCCTATTCAACTCTGGTAAGACAAACTTGGCTCTCCCGAGCGCAAAAAAATCAGATTCAAGAGGTTCTGGATCAATCATCCATAATTCCAAGCCGTGGCCCCCATCTAGTGGCAAGAAGTGACCATCCCTCATGGTTCCAAAATGTACCGGCTTCATCAAAAACTAAAAAAATTCAAGCAACGCCTCAAGCTTTGGAACAAACGGAACTTCGGAAATATTTTTGAAGCCCAAGGAATTTGAATGACCAAATGAAGCTCCTTCATATCCGAATCATGAATCAGGGCCTCACAGAGCAACTCAAAGAGCAGAAGCATTAATCAAACTGCAGTTGGATGAAAGGCGTTCTCAAGAGGAGATCGTATGGAGACAAAAATCTATGATATAATGGCTTCAAGAGGGGAAACGAAATACCAAGTTCTTTCACTGGTTGACGATCCAACATAGGCATATCATCTGTATCTCACACCTTGTCTCGGAGCAAGGCCAGATGCTCCAAAGCCATGAAGACCTTGAGCAGGAACTAGTGTCATCATATCAAGATCTATTGTCTGAGCCCCCAGGCGACATATCTCTTACCATTGGAAAAATCACTCAGCACATTCCATCCAACATAACTCAGGAACAAAATGAAGCCTTGTTGAGATCGATCACGATTGAATAAGTAGACCTGGCACTCCAAGACACTCCTAAAGGAAAATCTCCTGGTCCCGACGACTTCACGACGGATTTTTTTCATTATTGTTGGCCCATGATTTGGGAGGAAGTATGGGAAATCATTGAGGACTCTCGAATTTCTGGTCAGGTTCTCCCTAGGCTCAATGCAACCTTCCTCACCCTCATCCCTAAAGAAGAGTGAGTTACTCATCCTAAGCAGTTTAGTCCAATTGCTCTTTCCAACATAATCTATAAGCTCTTAACGAAGATGATTTCCTGATGCCTTAAACCCCTCCTTCCCTTCATTATTTCTCCCGAGCAGTCATGATATGTTGAAGGCAAACAAATTTTTGACAACGTCATCCTCGCCCATGAATTTATCCACTCTCTTCAAAGCACAAGTACTCCAGGTATGTTATTAAAGTTAGATCATTCTAAATCTTTTGACAAATTAAGTTGGACTTGTTGAGTCTCCATTTTGACACTTCTAATGCCCTATATTACCCCCTACCTGAGTCTATTTTACCTATTCCATCTGTATCTAATTGATTGTTTCTTCCATAAATACACTTGATTACCTTGCTCATGTGCATAAGGGGTAAATTATGATTAAGGCATGATTTGTTTAGTTTTCTTGAGTTAATTCAATTAAAATGGTTGATTTTGTATGATCCTAATCACTTTGACTCTTAAGCAGCATGATCCAGTACCCATTCTATTCCGATACCAAGGCTCCACCTATTCCGGTACTAGCCTGTGCTAATCCGGTACTAGACATAATTCAAAATTTTTGAATGTTTCTAGAAGAAAATCTGGCTCATGGGTTTTGTCTAGAGCGATGTTTTCATGGAGATACCTCAGTTAGAATTCACCCAGATCGCACGTGTGGACCTCTAGCTCAGGGGGAATGATTCTGCCAAAATTAGCAAAAAAACTCAAACTGTCGACTTGCGCCTCGATTTCCATGCATATGGTATCAGATATAGATATTATAATACATGGGTTTTGTCCAAAATATAGAAAATTGAGTAAAACACGGGAATTTTTTCAAAATTAGAATTTTTTTGGGAGATATGGGTGGGGGACTAACTCGAATCTGCCCAAATTGTTAAAAAACACAGATTTTGGGGATTTATCCTAAAACTGTAAAAATTGTTTTCTTAGTTTGGGGATTCGGTTTCATCCATTCCTCCATGGATTTTATGTATAAATAAGACCTCATAGGTCTGAGTAGGGAGGAATTATTATGATGTAATATTGGT
Source organism: Picea engelmannii (assembly GCA_009831015.1). Lineage (NCBI taxonomy): Eukaryota > Viridiplantae > Streptophyta > Pinopsida > Pinales > Pinaceae > Picea > Picea engelmannii. Next base: position 1,301,542 of record ML776707.1, on the reverse strand, counting down.
TCTTGAAGGAAGAGGAATTGTTATGTTGTAGGGTTGATTCTTGAAGACTGTGGATTGTACCTTTGTTTTTCTCAAGTAATGATATAAATTGCAGTTCATGGAATTGATGCATGTTATCAGACCTTTTGTTCTGTAAGTTTATTTTAAAGCTACCTTGTTGGTACGGCAAGTGCCCACCGACCCAACCAAGGTAAGCTTCTTTGTATTTACTGTATATATAATTCTAGTTTGTGTATGGATGAAATCATTTTTGTTTTGATCATAAACATCTAACTTTATTTATGTTTTGCTTCAGTAAACATTTGACAAAATACAATAAAGATGTGTGGCAATTGTGAGTGAGTGAGTGAGCATTTTTGGAGTGCAATATAGATTTCTGACGTGTAATATGGATTCATGAGTGCAACATAGATTCCTGAGTGAATATTTGCTATCCTTCTATGTGTGTAGACAATCATTTGATAGATTTAATGTTGTAGTGTTGTTTCTATCTTGCAAATCTAGGGATAATCAAGACCTCCATCTCTCACCCTACATGTGCCTAAAGTGGAGTGTCTTCCTTCACATGTGATTTCCTTTAGCATTGATTGATGTTTTCCTTTGAGCAT
>ML776707.1:1250002-1287439 GCA_009831015.1 Picea engelmannii | reverse complement strand
CTAAAATAGATGCATTGGAAAATAATATGTCTAAAACCCATGTAATCATGAAAATGGTTTAATGTAAGGGTATGAGAAAGTGAAATATGGTTAAAAGTGAAGTGAAAGTGAAGTGAAAGGTTGGTAAAAAGATGGTACTTTGGTGACCCAACAGTAATATTGGTTCTTGAAGGAAGATGAATTGTTATGTTGTAGGGTTGAGGTTGATTCTTGAAGACCGTGGATTGTACCTCTGTTTTTCTCAAGTAATGATATAAATTGTAGTTCATAGAATTGATGCGTGTTATCAGACATTTCGTTCTGTAATTTTCTTTTAAATCTACCTTGTTGGTACGACAAGGGCCCACCGACCCAACCAAGGTAAGCTTCTTTGTATTTACTGTATATATAATTCTAGTTTGTGTATGGATGAAATCATTTTTGTTTTGATCATAAACATCTAACTTTATTTATGTTTTGCTTCAGTAAACATTTGACAAAATACAATAAAGATGTGTGGCAATTGTGAGTGAGTGAGTGAGCATTTTTGGAGTGCAATATAGATTTCTGGAGTGTATTATGGATTCATGAGTGCAACATAGATTCCTGAGTGAATATTTGCTATCCTTGTATGTGTGTGTAGACAATCATTTGATAAATTTAATGTTGTAGTGTTGTTTCTATCTTGCAAATCTAGGGATAATCAAGACCTCCATCTCTCACCCTACATGTGCCTAAAGTGGAGTGTCTTCCTTCACATGTGATTTCCTTTAGCATTGATTGATGTTTTCCTTTGAGCATATGCAAAGTATTGGTTGTTTTAATTGCTACAAGGAACAAGATCTGATTTCATCTCTTCATTACATGAGCCATCAATGAACAGGTCCATCACCTAAGCAAGAGTCTTTTCAATTGAGTATTTGTCTAAGAGTTTTGTTATCAATTTTAATCTTCTGGTTTGAAGTTGTGTGAAGAATGTTATCGCTGAAGTGTGCCCATATTTGATTGCTAGTTGTTGTTAAGAGTAATAGCTACAAATAACTAAGTCAAAGTCCATCTTTCCATTTCATGAGCTTGTAAATGGACAAGTCATTATCTGAGCAAGATCTTTTGGATGCATGATCGTTAAGATTTTGTTTGCAAGTTTTTCTTTCGGAATTTTGAAATGGTGGAGAATGTTATTTGAAAAGTGTGAAGAAGAGTGTTATGTCATTAATTGTTTCTTGATTGAGCTATACTCATCAGACATAGGAACCTATATGTTATCAGTACATATAGTGCATCAACTCTACTGATTATGAATCTCAGTTGATAATTTATGTTTGGTAATATATTATGCAAATAATTGCACCAACAGGGCTTACATGAAATCTATTCTTCGTTCTTTTGGTTTTGCACCTGTCTGGGTAGACTGGATTCTCAACCTCACTTCCTCTACTTTCTTCTCTATTCTGATCAATGGTGTTCCTTCCCGCCCATTCTCGGCCTCTCGTGACACGCGGCAAGGGGAGCCCTTGTCCCCTTTCCTTTTCATCATTATGGCAGAAGGTCTAAGCCGATTCATCAAAGCATCCTTTGTTGACAGATCTTTAGTTGGGATACCCCTTCACAACATTGATCCCCCAGTCTCCCACAACCAGTTTGTTGATGATACCTTAATGATGGATTCCCCAACGGTTCGAGAATCTCAACAGACCCTTCTTATTCTTCAAGCATTATGTGACGCCTCGGGAATGGACATCAACTGAGACAAATCTCAGATCTTGTCTCTTAACACTCCGCTCCATGTCCAACTTCACATAACTAATATCTTTGGCTTTACATGCAGCTCCCTTCCATCCAAATACCTTGGCATTCCCCTCATAGACAAAGATCTTTGAAACAACTCTTAGGAAGGACTTATTTCTTCCCTAGCTAAAAGAATTTTCTCTTGGAATTTGTGTTCACTCAACCTTCCTAGTCGCCTCATCCTCCTCAAATTTGTCCTTCAAGCCTTTCCCATTTACTCTTTCTTGGCTCTGGAGGCTCCTGGTTTTATTTTAACCGCCATCAAAACTTTTCATATGAACTTTCTTTGGCAGGGGGCAAATACCAGTCGAAAAGGGGCTCTGATCTGCTGGGAAAAGATTTGTAAACCAAAACTAAAGGGAGGTCTCAGACTACGGGACCCAGGTACTCTCAACAAACTCCTCAGTGATAAAATTTTGTGGAGGTGGCTCAAGCGTCCCAATGATCTATAGGTCAATCTATGGCGATAGAAATACACTCCACACATAGCAGAAAAGCATCTAATCATATGGGATGAAAACACTCGGGGCTCCTTGATTTGGAATGTGGCTAAGCAAAGCAACTCCATGATCATCAATCGTGCCTTCTGGGAAGTGCAGAATGGTAGAACAACTTATTTTTGGAATGACTCTTGGCAACAATGATCTTCTCCAGCACATGAATCTCTTGTCGAAAAGTTCCTTTCCCACACTATTCAGGCGGGCTTGATTACAGTAGCGGACTATTGGCAAGAGGACCCCCCTGGTGTCACCTGGCATCGTTGGAAATCCTCATGAATGGAACTCTCCACATTCCATAGCACTTGGATCTCCAACCTTGGCACAATTTCACCATCTCTAGAAAATTACAAATTCTTCAGGGAGAGGAAATTTTAACATGGGGGCATACCTCACGGGGCACCTTTACTATTCAATAAGCCTATAGTATCAAGGTATCCTTCCACCTTATCCCTCAAGAGTAGGTGTGGATAGAAATTTGGTTGACTAAGCATTGGCCCAAAATTAGCACTTTCCCTTGGCTTGTATCACACAAAAGTATCCTTACCTAGGATAATCTTGTGAAGAGATGCTTTGTAGGGCCTTCCATTTGCTCGCTTTTCCTAGGGGATTATGAAACTCAAAATCACATGCTCAACCTCTGCTCCTACGATTCTCAAATATGGGACCAATGTGAAATAGTCACGCGGGCAACGGATAGTAATCAACAAGGCCTCAAAGAAACCATAGAAGGATGGAGAGACTTAGCTTTTCTCTCTCCCATCCTCAACCGCATCTGACAGCTTCTTCATGGTTTCATCCTTTGGCAGCTTTGGAAAGAGCGGAACAGAATCATCTTCCAATCCACTCATCTTGATTGGCAGTTAGTATGGAAACAATTTCATGACAATATTAGAGAAACCATCCACTTGCAGCCTTGGAAAGACGAGGACTTGATATGTCCTCCTCATGAACAACATATCCTGGCCAGCTAGAATATCAACTTCAACCCCTCTCCTTCCAGCAACCTTCAGAGATCCCAGGCCAAGGGAATCCCTTCTTATTGGTCACCTCTGCCCCCAGGATTTATCAAGTTAAACTTTGATGGCGCCTCTAAAGGCAATCCAGGTGCGGCAGGATTTGGAGTGGTTTTCCGCAATATCCAGGGAAGCATCAAACTCATCTCCGCAGGTAGCATTGGGCATAATTATAATAATTCAGCAGAGCTCTGGGGTATTATGAAAGGTCTGCAACTCACTCAATATTATGGATACCATTAGTTGATTGTCGAGGGGGACTCCCAAATCATTCTTAGCCGCTTTGCACGAATTCTTAATTGAGCGGACCCCAACAAAATTCCCCCCCGTTGGCGATTCACCACTGGCCTCAACGCCATAGCAACTCTTACTCAACCTCACTTAGCTCTCATCCCCTCTCATATTCGAAGGAGATAAAATCAGATAGATGACAATTTATACAATATAGGGGTGGCCCAAGACGGACCAGATCTTCTCTACGCATCCTCCACCCACAAGTATCATACAATCCTCTAGGATTGCATCGCTTGGGCTCTCAGCATAGATATCCCCCCGAATGGGGTGTCAACAGGTCCCACATGTTTAATGGAGAGGGTGGCGCTTTCTAGCCTTGAATCGGCCACATGACGAGCACATGATATGCCCCTCCACTTTTATTCCCCCCTCAATGATTGATTGCAACATTCATTTCTGTGAGCCTTGGAATAAATGCTCTGGCATGCCTTCCTATGTATTTTCGTCTAGGCAATGGAGGAACGACTCTAGCCGTCACCTTTGCGCTCGTGCAACCCTCCACTTCAGTTTTCTTATCATGTTGTCACTCCTCGGCTGGACCATCATGTCTTCTCACTCCCTATTGAACAACCCTCTGGTTTGCATCCCCCTATGGTCTTCACCTCCCTCTAGTGGCTTGTCTAGTTTCTCTATTCTCCCTCATTCCTTCTCTCTGTCTTGCCAGCCTCTGCTACACTGCCTTCCTATTTATTCTTGTTGGCTATGACTCAACTCCGCGGGAGGTCAAAATGAGGACCTGTCTAGTATCAGAACAAAGCACATATGTCCAACCGACTCCCACATGTTTTTGCTTCGTCGCCTAGCTCCTCACCTTCCTCCTCTGCCCAGTCCTCTCTGGGTCAGAGCAGCCTTCTGTCTCTATCATCACCTTGGACTTATCATGTGGAGTGGTTTGACCTCCAAAACAATTATTTGGGCTTTGCTCCTAGCCCAATCCAAGATTTGGCCTCTTCTTCATAACCAACCATGGACCACCCAACAAACTCACCTGAGTGTTATGTCCCCTTGCCACCGCCCTTTTTCTTGGCTTCTTTGGAGGTAATTCTCACTCACTTGGAAGATCCTCTGGGCCATCTCCATTCATGCTCGAATTGTGCTTCGTGCTCGAGGATTCGTGACTCAACGGCGATATTACATGACCTAGTTTTTGATGTCATAAAAGATGTGGATGACCTACGCTTTCAGTTGGAACACATGGATAGGAGAGGGGATAAAATTGAATCTTTGCTCATGACCCTGCTCATCTCCTTGCACTCTCCAAAACTGGCTTCCAATGCCTCGACAACTTCAGTGGAAATCCTTGCTCCAGCTATCCAGGTGGCGACAAAGTGCGACGTGGAAAAAAGCGACCACCAGACTGCATGAGCACCGACAAGCGCACAGGTGTCAGCTTGCATGCCTAGTTTTGTTAATTGTTTATGTTTCCCAAAGTGTCCTCTTGGGCTGTATACAACACCTTGCATAGTTTTTCCAGAGTTAGTATTTTTTGGTCATCTAGTTTTCATGACAAGTTTGGCTGAATCGGTTTCCCTACGGGGAAGTTCAGTTCATGTAGTTTATTTTTTGGTGCTTTTAGTATTGAGAGACGAACTGAACTGGTTTCCCTGCAAGGAAATTCAATACAAACAGTTCCTTGACATGTTCGATGATACTATAATTTTTTTTTCTGAAAGGTAATATATAGATACTTACTTTAAAAAAAAAAAAATTACACCGATGATCAAGGTAATTAATAACAATGTTGTAGTTACTATACAATGAGGTAATCACATGAATTGGGGATGGTAAGCCACAATTCAATTATTCACAAAGAATGTGTTAATTAATTAACCAACGATCCCATAGGTGAATAAGAATGTTGTAATTGGTTTGCATGAATCAAAGGCATGCCAAAATTAAAATAAACATCCACATAATAACATTTTTTGTAAGTAAGAAACTGACCCAATCCCAAGAATAATTCATAATATGAGCTTCCCGAGAGGGGGCCAAAAAGTTGTAGATGTTTTAAAGTAGGCTCAAACATATAACAAAGTATAGACAACAAAACATAAATAAAGCTTGAAACTAAGATTACAGGGCTATGGTGAAAGACCATCTAACTTGCAAATACCAACTACTATGTTGGGTGAGAGACCTATCCACCAAGTGGGTTGTCCATTTAGCACGATTGCAAGGGGATGGGAAAATCTAGAATGACTGCATCCTGGGTAGTCAACTCCTGGGTATGTCAATGTTGCTCTTGTTGGTAGAATAAAGCTAGCAACAAAGTGACCTTTTGATCCACTTGTTTGACCTTGAACTTTACGTCGACAACCTCACCTCGGACCTCAAAGATAAACTTAAGATGGTCCTCCGCCAAAAAAAAATCCTCTACCGCTACACCATGACAATTGTCCTCCATCTGAGTCTTCAAAGGATGCGAGGGAGGGCGATTTTCCAACAAGACTAAGACCTCGACCGAAGCAACATACAGTACCATGATCTTTGACAGAGGGACCATAACCATCTGAGCAAATTCTCCCTCGATCACAACACCAACATCATACCATTCCACCCGGGAACCCAAAACCAAAGCATCATATGGATCCAACTATAATGCACACCCCGCCATTAGAGATTTTGGTTTACCACTCAAAGCAACACCCTGGGTTGATGGAGTACTGACTTCCCTCCATTTCACTGGTAGAAGGCACTAGACCACCTTGTTGAACACAAATCCCCTGTTGAGACTCCCTTCCTATGTGCAGTCTCACTCATTCCCTAATGTGAGGCATCGTGCAGGGGAGAATGCCAATAACACTGGGAAGGGGGGTTGATGTTCTCACCACCAACTTCCAACAAATCCCAATGGGAATAATCATTAAGTCCAGGCTTGCAATATAAAACCTCCTGCCAAACTGTTCTACTGTCATCTCAGTACATCTTTCGCTTCGTTGTAGATCATGTATATTAACTACTGGAATGATCGAGCTATAACTCCCCTACTCACTGATTGTACCACAAACCAGAGCCACAACTCTCTTCACACGCACAAGGCATCGAATAAACATAAGAAGAAGAAGAAGAAGTAATTTTAATGTCCACGAGCCTAACAATAGCCTATGGGACAAACCGTCTCACACACTGATTTCAGCAGTTCAGCCCTTTTCTTATTCAACTTGATGATGAGATCCCCTAATTTCTCCATTGTCCCCTCGCTGAATAAGTCATTCCAAGAGCTAGTTGTCAAGATATTTATATAGTTGTCTCTGTTGTCTTTGAAAGCTTCACACTCTAAAATGAAATGTTTTTTTGTTTCCACTTTTCCGGAGGTGCAGAACACACACACCCTTTCTTCCCAAGCTTCTTTTGATCTTTTCCAGCGCCCAGTTTTACAATGGAGTTGATGGGAATTGGTTCTTAATTGGGCAACAAGCATTTTGTCTCTCCAACATATATTGGCCCCGATGTACGCTTTTTGATGATGATTGTATGTGGGGTTAAACTCTTCAATATAATACTCTCTTTTTCTCCCGATCCCTTTATCCCAAATTCGCTTGTGGAACCTATCAATAACAAAATCCTTATCTCTTTATTGTTCATAGGGAACTTGTTCAAGTGGATATCCCATTTACTAAGCCATTTAATGTTTTGTCTCATCCATGTCTTCTTCCTTTTGCACAATATGTCATTGAAGACGACCTTAGCCCACCAACTGTCTTCCATTTGCTCAATTTTTTTTAGATATCTTATGAGACGCACCATAGCAATTGCTTCAATAGGAGAAACCCCCATTTCACTCAGCATGATATCATAAGGGACTGAACTTTTACTTTTAAACTTGTTTGTGATCAAGCGTTTTTTAATCTTCTCAATTTGTTTCCACTGTAATTTAGATGTGTTGTTGGCCCACACTTCACAACCATATAGAACCACCGGGATCACTAAAAGCTCAAAGAGAGTTTGCATAGTCTTCCAATCCCATAACTTTGCTTCTCTACATCTATTTTGAAAAGCATAGAACACTTTCCAACCTCCCAAAGTTCTTTTCTTTCTGCAGCCTTCCCAACTTAGATTTTTGTTGAAGTCAATTATGAGGTATTTGTAATCTGCCACTTCTTCAAGAGTGTTTCCTTCAAAATAGAACTTATGTTGCTTATGTTGCTTATGTTTTCTTTTGCTAGAAAAAATTACTAGTTTTGTCTTGCTAGTATTGACTTGCATTCCCACTGTACTACAAAAGCTCTCAAGGGAAATTAAGTGTTCTTTCAACCCAAGAGCAGATTTAGCAATCATAATAAGGTCATATGCATACAAAAGAAGCCTTATCACAAAATCACCCAAAAGAGCACCATCACCCTATGGGCCTTGGTAGATATGGGATGCACCATCCATGCGCTCGCTTGGGATCTCGGGCTTCCAAGTGGCGAGACGTGCTCCCTCCAAGTGCATTGTCATGACTACGGCTATAACACCCCATACGGGAAGCATCCACATAATAACATTCATAGTGCAGAGTTTTTTTTATTTTGTAAACTAGAAGATTCTTATATTAATATCATACAAAGTATATTATAGTCATGTCTACTTGTAGCCTACCACTAGGGAAACCATACCACATTAAGTCAAAAACCATTACTAGTGTTTGATTTTTCAAAACTATAGCTATCATATGTTGTATATGTACTAGCCTAGACAATACATAGGATATGCTAGAAAATAATACAAAAGCAAGAAATCATAGTAGCATTATAAAATTGAAAGTGACATAAGACAACTAAATTAGATTGTCAAGCATGCTAAGTTGGATTCATGTGGCATCTCTTTCTGCATTTGTTATTCTGACAATGGATCCTCCTCAATCAGGATTGGATTGGAGGGTGTACCCTCCAGTCCAAGAGTCTCATTAGGAGTTGTTGTGTTGTCACTATCACATCCCTGAGGATCATAGACTATGCAATTGATATCAAAGACAACTTTGAAAACTTCTTCAAATATCATATCCAAAGGTCCAGGTTGTGGAGAATAGCCTATTGCTAGAGGCCTTTTCGTATACCACTTGGGCAATAAAATATTTATTAAGATAATGGAGCTCTATTAACCTGGAAATCTTTGTATCTCTGGTTCTTGAGAACCTAGATCAGAGATTAGGCCCTTGTATTCATCTTCAATTTTTTCCTTGGGCACTATTTTCTTCTTCCACTTCACAAAATTCTCCAAGTTTGTTATATACTCCTTGACCTCACAAGAAAACATCGATTGGAAGTGCCTTGTTGCCTTAATGGCATCTTTTTCAGCTTCAGTGGTATACTAGGGGAGGCATTGGGGAGTGGGATTTTTGGTTACATATTTCAACCTTCTACGGGAGTCTTTTTTGTAGATTATGGGTTTACCTCTAAATTCACTATAGCCATACTTTCAAACTAGGAGGGAGTGGGGTAAACAAATAATAAAATGAGGCAATAGCAAATATATTTACTAATAAGGGAAATGGGAGCAAGGAATCGAGTCAAGAAGCTACAATGGGAGGGCAAGGCTTCCAATAGTAGATTAACCAAAGATATGAGGTTCAACAGTAAAATCACCCAACTAGAGAGTGTTTTTTTAGTAGTATTAAACCTATGCTCAAATTTCTAAGAATGAACCAGACAAGTGGATTATAAAATTGCTAAACCACACAACAAAGGAGGAGAACATAGTACATGACCAAAGAACTCAGAGAATCATTGTTGACCCCAAGTTTCAAGACTATTTTTCCCCCATGCCCTAATGTCTGAGCTCTATAGAAATTCATTAGCTTGGCCTTTGTCCCAAAATTTTGGAACTGAGATACCCAAATACCTCTTGCTCCCATAATGGCATAAACCTTCATCCTTATCATGAATTCAATTACATGTATGTATGTCAAACAAGCTTGTTCAAGCATGATTTCCCTCCACTTGAACTTCTCCTTGTTCACCCTACATCCCCATACCTGAAATTGCAAGCCAATCTTGCCAAATGAACCCACAAACCTCCTGAATTGGTGATGTTGCACATTAACAGTTCCACCATGAAGCAAAGTCACACATGATGGAGGAGTGTGGATGATTTGGTCATGAGGTTTAGGGTACTACCCCCCATACCCTGTGTGGATGGTAACATGAACGGACTCGGGTGGGACTGCATATAAGCACCACTTGGGCCACTTTCATACTGGCACACCCCATAGTACAGAGTATTCAATCATGCACCATGACATGGAATTTACCATGGGAACCCAAACTCGAAAAATAACATTTGATGGGGGTTTTATTATGCTTAGGGAATTGTTACAAAAAGTGAGCTATGCACTCTCAATGGAGACTTTGGTGCATTCTTACTCACCGATGAATTTTGGTAGATTGTTTTATCCCAAGGACAACCTTTTCTCTTCATGGACATACTCAATTTCTCCTTCATCCTTCGATCTTCAAGCATGTTTCTTCTTTCCAAGTCCTTCACACTTCTATTAGTGCTTTTCTTCTTCCCAAGCTTCTTTTGCTTTCCATCTCTCTTTTCTCTTTATCCTTTGTCTCTAGCAACATTATTTTACTAGAGATGTCTTGGAAGTCCAACCATTGAGATGATTCATTTAATCTTCCATGGATTTGGCTTTTGGACATTTTTTTTCAAACTTTAACAATTGAATGTTTATTCCAAAGTTTAAAATGAGAGATTGTTTAGATCAATTTTGGATGAGGAAAACTTAATTAAGAATAAATTTGATGAAATACAGAAGCACAATCATTTCCCACTTATGAGCATAGAGTTGTAGAGAACTTGGCTAAGCTCTGTTGACTCGAAACTATCCACCAACCTACAAATAGTTGCAAGGCGTAATTTGAAATTTTTATTATCTATGATATATTGAATATTTAACTACAAGTGGGACCCCCTAGGGAGAAAGAAAAAATGTTTAATTTCAATTATCCTCAGGATTGAATGTGACCACTCTATTGAAACTATCTCATCTACATTGTGCAGTGATAATGTTTCCTTCTTCAGTTTGGTTATTAGTTTTATTGCACAAAAGGAAAAGGGGTTTTGTTTGTGAAAATGCAAAAGATATTTTATCTTACTCATATTCTACTCATAAAATGCTATTGATACTTACATAGGAAGATTATAAAGCATTTAAAGGTTCTCTTTTGCTTATAATTGTTGTGTCTCAACACGGATTTAATCACAAGGATTGAGTTCTAGTTACATGATATATTTCAAAGGAATGCAAGTTCATTTATGCAAATTCATGCATGGTATAGTTATATGGTCTACCATATACAAAAGTCTTTTCTATAACTCCAAACGCCATCACATTTATATAAGAATTGTTGGTTCTATATGGGAAAAGGTGGTGCATTGAAATTAAAGGGTTAGAACTTTACATATTGCATATGGTATATTATATGAGCTCAACATTGATATCATATAGCCCTTGCCATTACTTGAACCTTGCGTTTAATCACTAAGATTGGTATGTATATATCCATCGCATTGATCGTTTGTATTGAATGTGGTTTTAATTAAAAACTTGACTTGATGTGAGGTTTGGGATGCCATTTGAGTTGTAGTTTTATGTGGTTGTCAACATGGTTGTGTCGCATGTGCTTGCTAGCTTACTTGGAAACGTTTCCAAGCATGTGATTTAATGATAATAGAAAGTGGAGTCTAAGGTGGATTGTAAAGTTAATGTGTATGTTTTTTCGGAGAACGTGACGCCCCATGCATTCAATGCATAGGACACGGGAATTCATTTGCATTGAGTTTACCACCCTCACACTATTTTTGACATGTCATTTTTGCATTAGAGATTTGAAGCTGCAAAGCGAGAGTGTTGTTTCAAGGCTCAATTGTGGTAGTTGTTGGAAACTATAACACTGATTTCTTAGAGGTATTTGAAGCACTAAGGGAAGGTATTTGATTCTAGCTCGTACACATCAAATGCATTTTCTTTTTTGCAACAAATAATTTTGGAAATGGCTTTGTTTCACTGGTAAATGAGTGTGCTTGTTTCGTCGGAATTCTTGAACTCGTCTGGCTATTTCAAAAGAAAATGTTCTCCATTTTGATTCTGGCATAAGCCCTTGTCATGAAATTATTGTTTCCTCTTTAGACTGTGTGAATCCAATCTAAAAGCTCAGTTCCACTTGGCACAATGTCTTTCTGGTTTTTTTGAAAAAAGGAGAATGTAGGTTCTGTAGCAACCTTTTTTCACTCATTAATATTTGAAACCCTGAACAAGAAATGAGAAATAACTTGTGGGTTTTATTTTTCTTGCATGTTAGTTTTTTGTATCAGAGGGTTTCGAACCTGTGTATTTGAAAAGACATTATACTGCTATGTTCAACCGATGATTTCCCTAGACATTGATTGGTTTAATTCTAAAACCCTACTGCAAACATCTCAACCCTAAGATTGAAGAGTCATTTGATTGTATCAAATAATTGCTAAACCCCTAGAATTTTAAGTCTTGTGCGTGTCATGAAGACATGTTGTTTCAAGTTGGAATTGGTAAGGGTTTTGTATATCTACCTAAGCTTGATACCTTTGCAATGTTTATTCTAGAAGTGTCGATAGTCATATGAATGAGCTTGTAGTTATAAAGGGTATTCGTGGATTTTTGTTCTGCACACATTTGTTATAAAGAGTTTTGAACTCATGACCTTCAAATGTCATTCTACAATTTTAAAGGGTATCATTACCTAGTTTTGAATCCCCACTGTTTGGGTATATATAGTTGTAGCATGAGCCAAATCCACGATGCATTCGTTGGTTTCATTGTTGAAGGAAATAATTGATGGATTTTAACTTGTGCGTTATGTTTTGAGACTCGATGGAAATAATTTAACCTAGAGATGGGTTTGACTTGGTTGATTACACCATATTGTTTTGATGTTGAAGGATTTGCATCAATTTTTATTGGGCATATAGGTTTGTTGTTAGATTATTTGATGGTCTTTAAAAAACATGATATGGAAATTTTAGTATTGATATTAGTTGCTTGATTAATATTGAGCATGTTTGGACAAAATACTGAAAAGAATAGTCTAGTTATTAATTCTCGCATGAAGATTTGAACTAAAAGAAAATATAGCTCAGATTATTTTGGAGATTTGAAAATGTTTTATGTTTTGCATACATGTTCAAACCCCTCATAATATCATTTTCCATAAACCATTACTTAAGTCCCATAAACATATATCATTTAAAAAAAATCATGCTTTCTCTCCTTGTTGTATGAATTATGAAATTATTTTCTATTTGAAGTGAAGAATTACTATTAGTTTGGCATGAATAACTTGACAACAAGGATATATGAATGACCCTTGCAAACTTAAAAAGAGGTTATTATTAAGATTGTTTCCTTTCATAATAAATTTAGTTTTGGATGAATGACACAAATTCTAGAAATGGTTGATTGTTCAGGGTCGAACCCCTTCATAATCTCATTTTACATAAATTATTCTCGGTTCCCAAATTTCATTTTCATTTTAGTCCATATTCCTTCTCCCTGATACATAAGAAAATTCAAAGGCCTCTTTTGGAAATAGATAGTGGATATGCTAGCAGTTAATGAAGATATGTTTGACATTACATGCATGAGATGATTATTGGCAGACATTGAAATATTAGTTAATGGTTGATGACTGGTGTGTTGTTATTTTTGAACACGTGACACTCTTTCCTTACCATATTTATTCACTTTCCATACATTATAAAACCTCTCATATTCTCAATTACATTGTAATTCTCATGTTCTTAAATAATGATCAGTTGTATGGGGTGGCAAAGTATTTCGAAGCCAAGATGAAAGTTTGTTTTGAAGTTCCCTTTTATGACTACTTATTTGTATGCTTGCTTGTTGATCAAGTCAGAGCTATTTCTAAAACTATGTTAATGCAAATGGTATTTGATGTTTCACTTGCTATTGTATGCATACTCTAATTTAGCCTTATACTTTATAGATGTGCTTTTTCAGTAGAGGCAACCATGACAGAGGAAACAAAGGCATAGGAAGAAGACCAAATGACTTTTGGCAAGGAGGAAACAAAATAATATGATTCTCCATTCACTTTGATTTTGATTACGAAGAGTTTAATCAACTCTTACAGACATGTTTCTTAAATTTAGCTGGACAAAGATCCCTTCAACCTCCTGAAAGACCACTTTTACAACCTCATCCTAACATTTATGGCATACCAGTTCAACCACATGTATCCTTACAACCAAAAATTCTAGTCAATGATGGATGGAATGATGTTGTAAATCCTCCCCAAGTTCATGCTAATGGATGGCCGACAATATATTTTCCATTACCTCCTCCTCCACCTAAGCGGCCTGCCCAACACATTGAATCAACGACCTCACATGCCCATTAAACTCAACCATTGAAAAGATTTAAATCCCTTGCCCAAGAACCTGAACCTTCCAAAGGGAAACAATTGACCAATCATGCTAATTCTAACCAATCTGAAGCATTCTCACACTCAATCACATTTCCATCACCCTAGACACGAGGATGGACATGCCCCTTTTGAAGATATGCGCCCAAAAGCATCAATAGTTAAAGGTAAAATTCCCATCAAGGAAGATTCATAGATTCCCAAGTTGACATAGTCTAAAGAAAGTGGACAGAGGCGGATTGCCTCACATAAAAAATATGTTTTTTTATTCTATCATGTTATTTTTCTTTGGTTTCACTGTTGGGATATATTTTACTTATTTTCGAAAACATTTTAAATTTTGGACATCAGTTTATACTTTTGGACAACTTGTTGATTACTTATTTTGGGCATATATATATTTTGTAAACGGGATTCACACGTATGTTTTGGAACATTTGATATGTGAGTTGATTGAGATATATGTTTATAATGATGTTTTGGTGAAGTTGATGCATATTTATTGATGGAGGAAAAAAGGGATATTTTGAAAATTAAACAATAAAGTTAATTAGGGGGTCCCCACCTATTAGTTATTATTTATTATACCATTATCATTGTTTATTAATATTTTATTATGTGTTTGATCCAGGAGGATCTCGGTGACCACCCACCTTGTCCAACTAGCTCAAAACAAATTTTTGGCAACTTATTATTTTTAGCAGTTTTTCTGTTCATGAACTTCTGAGGCCATTTTGAGGGCCTAAACAATGCTTTTTCACGACGAGGAACCTCAATTATAGCCAAAGGCTTTTATTTCCCCCCCTAAACAAAGATCCTCGTCAATACCTTTCCAACAAGCTATCGTGCGCCCTAAAAAGAGATCGTATGCAAAAGTTATGACCCCGGAAAGTTGATGTACAAACTTACCCCAACATGGCCCACATGACTTTTGGCACTTCATCTCCTAGGGTTAGATTTTTGGATGTCTAGGTTTTTGGCATTCATGTTTATTGTAAAAATGCCTTCATATCCTCATTGTAATCATCTTCTTGTGAATGAGCGTAGCCGTCACATCTCTTCTCTGAGATAAGCTGCCACCATTTTAGCAAGCTTGTTTTTAGTCTGTATTTTACAGTTTTCAGCATATTTCTTATTTAATAGAAGCCAAGCTTTATTGTATCTCTGTTATTTTTCAATGTGTCTCTGTGTTAGTATTATAAATCTGTGGTTTCATTTTGTTCCTCTCATAAATCCATATCAGTGGTATCAGAGCAGTCTGCTCCTTGTCATTTTTTTAAATGCATGTCCCCGACGCGTTCAGGGTATAGAGAATTGGGTCTCAAGCTTGTTTCTCTTGAGGAAAATTGCTCTCGCACACCCAAGAAACAGTCCATGGTGGGCAAAAATAAATATGATGGGAGAGGAGATCCTTTCAAAAAATTTCTCGAGGAATCCCTTGAGCGACAGAGGAACGAGATGTTGGACAACTTTTCACAAATCCTTCGACGATTATCGACAAGCGACACATAGACCTCAAGCGAAGGCGCCAACCCCTTTAAGGTATAGATCAATTTTTATATTCCTATATTTGAATGTCAAATAGATGTCGATGTCGTAGATAAATGGTTAAACCTTCTAGAAGGGTATTTTTCTGTCCACGACTTTTTCGATACATAAAAGATTACATTTGCGCTCCTCAAGGTCATCCCCCATGTCAAAGATTGGTGGGACACTTTCTGTGAGAAAAAGGAAATAGAGGGATACACATTATTTGCAGTTGCACCCACTTGGGGTTCCTTCAGGGATGCTATTAAGGAACAATACTACCATGTTGGAAGTGATGATGTCTTCTATACAAGATGGACCACACTATGACCAGAAAGAGACCAAACAGTGCCAAAGTTCACTAATGTCTTCCATACCTTGCGCACCAAGCTAGGTATCAAATATTATAAGCGATATCCACAACCTTTTCGATAGATAAAAGATTACATTTGCGCTCCTCAAGGCCGCCCCCCATGTCAAATATTGGTGGGAGACTTTATATGAGAAAAAGGAAATAGAGGGATCCACATTATTTGTCGTTGCACCCACTTGGGGTTCCTTCAGGGATGTTATTAAGGAACAATACTACCCTTTTGGAAGTTATGATGACTTGTATACAAGATGGACCACACTACGATAAGAAAGAGACCAAACAGTGCCAGAGTTCACTAATGTCTTCCATACCTTGCACACCAAGTTGGGTATCAAATATTCTGAGCGATATTTGGTGCTCAAGTACCGCGGCGGTCTGGACAGATACATCCAAACAGAATTGGAGTTTTGGACATCTCATCCTTGGGTGTGGCCTATCGATATGGCATCAAAATCGAGAAGAAGTTGAAACAAAAGACGCGACAGTTTGGGTCTGGGAACACCTCACAGTAGAAGGAGGGAAAGAGAAAACCCAACAAGAAGAACAAAGGATAGAGAAAATATGGGCAACCTCAGGACAACCAGTCCAAGCCGTAAGAAAATAAGGACAATGGGAAGACGAAGAAAGATATCAGGAAGTGGTGTGACTTCCATAAGATCCCTTGGCATAACACTGTTGATTGCCGCTCAAAGCAGTCACTGTTGGTTGAGGTAAAAGCCTTTGAATCATATGTGGGTTCCGACTCTAAGTCACAACCAGAAAAGGGGAGACTAATCATTGATGCGGAACCCAGTGCCACCATTTCTACCACCAAGATCCAGCCCAGTGAACCTGGTGAGCCAGAGGAAGGCGAGTGCCTCTTTCATTCACAGATGTGGGTAAAAGGCACTTCAACATTGATAGCGGTATCCAGAAGAAACTCATCTCAGCAGAGGTCGTCAAGCGGCTAGCCCTGCCGACAATGTCGCACCTGCAGCCCTACACCATCAGATGGCTCCGTCAATAAAGTGATCTTCGCATCACCCAATAGTGTCACCTTTCATATGGCATCAAGTCATTCAAAGATGAGGTATTGTGTGATGTTGCTCCCATTGAAGTTTGTGATGTTCTTTTGGGCCAACCTTATTTATATAAATGTCATGATGTATATGAGTCTAGGCCTCGCAGCGTTATTATCACTTTGAATAGGAAATTGTACAGGATACCCGAGGTAGTCCCACCTAGTGTTATTTCCTTAATCTCTACCAAGCAATGCAGGAAGGTCATTTCTCAGACTGGGAAGTTTGTCTTCTTCATGATTCGCTCTCAGAGTGAGCGAAAGGTTGCAACCAAATCCATGGCCTTTGTGATCGACCTCTCATGCAACATAAGCAAGTGGATAAGGTTGTGGAAGAATACAAAGACATATTCTCATCACCTACTGGGGTACCTCTGATCTGTCAGGTCAAGCATCCCATCGATCTGACCCCTAGCGCACCGCTACCCAATGGGTCAGTCTATCGCCGCTCTCTACTAGAAAATGAGGATATCAAGCGTCAGATGTAAGAATTGCTCCACAAGGGTAACATTCGACCCAACTCATCACCTTGTGGAAGCCCAATCGTGTTGGTGCAGAAGAAAGACGAGACTTGGCGACTCTACATTGATTATCAGGCTATAAATAAAATCACAGTCAGGAACTGATACTCGATTCCTTGAATCAACGATCTCCTTGATCAACTCAAGGGGGAAAAATACTTCACTAAGATTGATTTGAAGTCTGGCTACCATCAAGTCCCAATAGAACCGACAGATGTATGGAAAACTACCTCTGAGTCAAAATAAGGTCTTTTCGAATGGTTGATCATGCCCTTTGGTTTGACAAATTCCCTAGCAACTTTCATGAGGATGATGGATGATATCTTGCGGACTTACACTAATTATTTTGTGGTGGTGTATATAGATGACATCCTTGTCTACAAAAAGACTTGGGCAGAACACTTGCAGCATATTCAGCAGGTTCTACACACTCTACGATAGCACAAGCTATATGCCAACTTGGAAAAATGCTCCTTCGGCATGGACAGGGTCCAGTACCTAGGCTACATTATTTATGCGCATGGTGTGCATGTTGATCCAACCAATATCCAAGTCATCAGTGACTAGCCAGCCCCAACCACATTCACTGAGCTTCAGAGCTTCTTAGGCCTTGCCAATTTCTATCGAAGGTTCGTGTTGGGATTATCCCATATTACATGCGCCCTCAACCAAATAACCAGATGTGGTGGTAAGGAAAAAATTTATGTGGGGTCTGTCCCAATAGAAAGCAATCGATGATCTAAAGTAGTGCTTGTGCTCCGCCCCTTAATCGGAGTGCTTTTGCTTTCATTACTTGACCCGCAACAACCCTTTCAGATCGAGACAAATGCTTCAGACTATGTTGTGGGAGCAGTCATCACTAAGCACGGCTACCCTGTGGCCTATCATAGTGAGACACTATCAAATGTCATCCATAAGTAGCCTACTTACGACAAAGAAATGTACTCCATTGTGAAAGCATGCTGCCAGTGGAGGCATTACATTCTCAGGAAGGAGACAAGGCAAATTGCAGAATGACTGCCATAAGAAGTGGTCCACATATTTACAGTAGTTCCACCTCGACATCAAGTATAAAACAGGAACACCAACCAAGTCATTGATTTCCTCAGTCGATGTCCAGTCACAACACTCACCACATTGCTTGATTCTTGTGGCCATGAGACCTTCATATGGCCCCACCTCTATGAGACAGATCCTGACTTCGCCAACACCTACCAAATGTTGGGCGCAAACACAATTGTCACCAATTTCCATCTTCAGGATGGGCTATTGTGCCATCTGGTCCATCTATGTGTTCCATCGAGCGAGCGAGCGAAGCTGATTTTGGAATCCCACTACAATCGAGTGGCAGGACACTTCAGCGTGGAAAATACAGTGGCAGTGTTGCAACGACATTTCTGCTAGCCAAAACTTCGATAGGATTTCAAAAGTATATATCTTCTTGCACTGCCTGTGCTATTGCCAAACTGACCATTAAGAAATAAGGCATGTACACTCCTCTACCTACTCCTGACAGACCCTCAGAATCCATCTCAATGGACTACATGTCAGGCCTTCCGTCCACCAAGCAAGGAAATGACTGTGTTTTTTTTGTTGTTGATTGCTTTTCCAAGATGGCGATTATGGTCGCTTGCAAGAAGAGAATCACAGTGGAGGACACTACCAAGATCTTCTTTGAACGAGTGTGGGTACACTTTGGGATCACAAAAACCATTATCTCAGATCAATACATTCGGTTCCTTAACACATTCTAGTCAAGCCTCTAGTCAATGTTGGACACCAAGCTCACCAAGTCCCAAAAACCGTTATCTCAAATCGAGACAGTCGGTTCCTCAACACATTCTGGTTGATCCTTTGGTCACTCCTAAACACCAAACTCACCAATTCCACTACCTTCCACCCCTAGACGGATGGCCAAACTGAGGTCTTCAACGAGATGATAGTGCACATCCTGCGCATGTACAATTCCAAGCACCCCTGCACCTGGGATGAGATTCTTCCCTATGTTCATCACTACTACAACAGAGCCATACATAGATCAACTTATCACAACCCCTTTAAGGTGGGGTTGGGATTTCAACCATTGGGTCCCATGGATGTTGCACTACCCCTTGCGGCCACCCAGGCAGACTCGTAACATGCTCCAACTGGAGCTAACAAATCCACCTGGTTCAATGAGCAGATCCATCACATCTGCCAATAGGTTTAGGATATTTTACAGAAGTCCAATGCCAAGTAAAAGCAATGCCATAATCAACACCAGGTGCCACACCAATTTCAGGTGGGAGACAAAGTTTGATTTCACTTGCAGAAAAAATGCCTTACAAGGCCTCATCGGAAGCTTCATCCACTCCATTATGGACCCTACACCATCACCAAGGCTATGGGTGACAATTATTTTGAGCTCAACCTTCCCCCATTCCTTTACTTGCACCCAGTATTCAATGTGGACCTCCTTCAACCTTATTTTCCACCATTATTGGACACCTCGGAGATAACAGAACAATTGACACCAACAGAGCTCAACCATGACTACATGGAACATGAATTCACTGATCATATCATGGACACACATGTCAAGGGCACTCTCTAGCAGAGGATCCATCTTTATCGGGTTGTCAAAGTAGGGCAGCTCTTGCACCATGGCAAGTGGCTCACCCAGGCCTAAATTCAACAGAAATTTCCTCATTTGATGGGGGCACTCAATGCAATGGAGACCATTGATTTATAAGGGTGGAGGATTGACCTAGGAGGATCTCAGTGGCCACCCACCTTGTCCAACTGGCTCAAAAAAGTTTTTTGGCAACTTACTATTTTTAGCAGTTTTTTTTGTTCCTGAACTTTCAAGACCATTTTGAGGGCCTAAACGATGATTTTTCATGATCATGCATCTTAATGAATTGTAAAGGATTTTATTTATCCCCCTAAATGAATTTCCTCATCAATACCTTTCCAACGAGCTATCATGCACCCTAAACGAAGATCGTATGCAAAAGTTACGACCCCAGGAAGTTGATGTACTAACTTACCACAACAGGGCCCACATGAATTTTGGCGCTTCATCTCTTAGGGTTAGGTTTTTGGATGTCTAGGGTTTTGGCATTCATGTTTATTGTAAAAAATCCTTTAGAGCCTCATTGTACTCATCTTCTTGTGAATGAGTGTAACCGTCGCATCTCTTCTTAAAGATAAGCTGCCACCATTCTAGCAAGCTTGTTTTCAGTCTACATTTTATATTTTTCAGCATATTTCTTATTTAATAGAAGCCAAGTTTTAGTGTATCTCTTTTATTGTTCACTGTGTCTCTGTGTTAATATTATAATTCTATGGTTTCATTTCGTTCCACTCATAAATCCGAATAAGTGTTGTCCCCTATCTAACTAAAAGTTATTTAAATAACTTAACTAAAAGTAGGTGGAACTACTCAAAACTACTTTTGGAAGATAAAAGGAGAACATGAGGGACAAGCAAAAGGAGGAGAAGAAGAGAGATAGAGGCACAAACTCTGATCAGGTTTACTCTTTCTCTAGAGTGAGATTACATTACCACTTCATTCATTTCTGAAACACTTAAAATCTAAGAACTTCTTGTTGATAGCAAGATCTTACTAAAGGTGGCAATAGGAAGGACCAAGAAGCATTTATTATTGACATGCTTTATAAGGTTGATCATCTATTTTTGATAGTCTGTAAATTCTTATTGGATTTCTAAATGATTTTCAATACTAATTGGGAATTTTGTGTAGATTCAAGACAATGGCTTGTTCATCCAATTATTTTCCAGTCTTGGTTTTACTTAGAAGACACCAGTTGTCTCTGTCTGATGTAACATTCCACCTGTGACTTCTAAGTATTTTTATGGTCCTTACCCATTTTGGGGTACGAAAGAATGTTTTTGGCTATATTTCAAAATCGAATAAATAAAATCATTGGATGGTTTTGAGGTCTCATTTTGGACTATATGTGTGATCTTTATTTCAGATTTTCTATTTTATGACTGTTCATTAAATCTGTTATAATTTTCTTATATAAATATTTCTTTACTTCTTTGTCATAACACAACATAAAAGACAACATTGGTCCCAAGAGCATATTTCTTGAGGATTAATTGATATTTTTGCAAAAGGCTATAAACATAGGGTAACAATCCCGACTATCTTGCCTTATCCCAACAAGATTTGAAAATGTTGGTATTAGGATAGCCATTCCTTTTTCATCGACAAACTCCACATGAATAGTGATGTCCTTTCATTAGTTTAGTTCATCTTGAGCTCCCTCACCACACAAATTCATTAGACTTGTTTCATTGTTCACATTCACTAAGTATGGATGATTTTGGTACGAGAATTTGATCGTACATTAAGGCTATGGAAATGATAGAGACTCAATAGGATGAACTCTTTGAACATAAATAGTGGTTTAAACTTTTTACAGAGTAGTCAACCTAGAGAGGAACCTTGTCCTTGAAGTCCTTGACACCCCAACAATGGATTAAAATTATAGTGGAAAATCTTTACTATGCTATCTTTGTCTTTGATCAACACATTAGAGGGACAAATGAAACAATCCTCTAAAATATGCCATGTATGAAGAAATACCTATATATTAATGGAAATGTTGGTATATCTTCAAAAAAAAATTGTAAATGAAAGCAAGAGAAAAGCCTTCTCAAGCAAGTTATTCGTTATTTTTAACTTCCTATTAAACATCAATACCTTCCTAACTAATCAATACCCACCATATCTTCATAGATAAGAAATGTGGCCTAAGCTCAAAGGAGAACCACCAAGGTGCATGACCTAACGCTAGTCCTTCCTTATCGGCCTATTTAAATCATATATATGTTGGCAGTGAGTATATTGATTGTCAACAGATAAAATCTCGGGCCCTGACGGCTAGATCGTCAAGTTCTACCTGTATTTCTTCGATTTGGTGGGGACAGAGCTTTTGGAGCTTGTGGAAGACTCCAGACTACACGGTGAGGTTTCTGGAGCACTAAACTCTACTTTCTTGACTATTATCCCAAAAGAAAATCACCCGACTACTTTCGACGACTATAGACCAATTGCACTCTACAATCTTTGCTACAAGCTTATTTCAAAAATCGTTGCCAACAAAATCAAACCCATCCTCTCGCATTCATTTTCAGTCGAACAGTTAGGCTTTTTAAAGGGATGACAAATCCTTGATGTTGTTGGCACCGCTCAAGAATGCTTACACAACATTAATCATAAAAACTCTCATGCTCTCATCCTCGAGCTTGATCTAAAAAATCCTTCGACTGCATAGACTAGGACTTCCTCAGACTAATATTAATCCAGATCAGATTCAGCCAAAACACTTTAAAATGGATAATGAGCTACGTCATAAGTGCAAATTTTGCAGTGCTAGTAAACGACAAACCCTCCTCATTATTCCACAGTGGCAGAGGCCTACGACAAGGATGCCCACTATCTCCGCTCTTATTCATTTTGGTCATGGAAGGTTTAAGTCTCCTTCTTAAAAAAAGCCAAGCAGAAGGTAGGATTATAGATATCAAAGTCTCAAGGTTAGTAAAAATCTTGTACCTCCTCTTTGTTGACGATGTTCTCATAATGACCAATACCAATTTGCTTGAATGGAGGGAAATATTTGGACTCTTAAATATTTTTTGTTGTGCTACAGGCTTACAAATCAACTGGTCCAAATTGACTTTCCATTATGCCAACATACAAGATCAAAACTTGGATCAACTAAAGGTTATATTTCCTCATACCTTCGTCCACCTCTCACTTGGATTCAAATTTCTTTGCTATTTCATTAAAGTTGATCATTACAAGGCTTCATACTGGGACTAGCTAGTTTCTAAGGTGGAAAAAAAAGGACACTGGTGTAACAGATGGCTCTCCATAGGAGGCCTCTACACTCTCTTAAAACCTGCACTTAAAGGACAATCGATTTACTGGATGGCACTTGCAACTATTCCCACACCGGTCCTGGAAAAACTAAAAAAACTCACCTACAACTTCCTTTGGTCAGGTAGCAAAGACCATCACAAGCTACACCTCTGCAATTGGGAAACACTGGCAAAACCGAAAAACAAAGGTGGATGGGGGATTAGAAATATCTTCAAATTCAACCAAGATATGGTTGTCAATTCCCTCTAGCGCACCTTGACTACGAATGGCATTTGGAGTTCTGTCATCAAAGACAAATTACTTACCATACACCTTCGTCACTTCCTGGCTTCGTTCTGGAACCCCACACACAAGGATTGCTTCTCGGATTTGGAGGAATCTTACAAATTTGACACACTGGATCACAAACTGGCTATGTTGGAAGCCGGGATCTGGCCATTTTATCAGAATCGGTAGGGACCACATTATTGGACTCAACCAAGCCTACTTCCTATCTCCACATCTAATTTCACATTTAAATATAAAAAAATACATGTTTTCTTTTTCAAGCCTGACATTTCAACAAACATGGGACCCTGACAGCAGGCTGGAAATCTTGTAATGAACTGGATCTACCATCTGATATGGCTGCGGAGTGGGAAAACTATTTACTGGAGCTTACTTGCGTGGGAATTTTTCTACATGACGTGGAGGATCAATTTATGTGGGTTGGAGGGGACAATTCGGGCCACTTATCCATTAAAAACTCATATTCAGCCATTGCAAACACAGTCTGGAAAAAAAACATCTCTGGCTGGCGTAAGCACCTTTGGAACTGGAAAATACCACTTAAGATTAAGCTCTTCACCTGGCTAACTATCGAAAACAAAATCCCCACCTGGGATAACCTTCAAAGAAAAGGTTGGACTAGCCCCAATATCTGCCAACTTTGCTATAGGGATGAAGAGACAGTCCATCATCTCTTTACACAGTGCCATTTCACTCGCCTTGTCTGGGACATGCTTGCACTGGACAATCACATAAACACTGCCTGGAATGGGACCTCCATCTCTACATGCTTTGACCATTGGACATCCAGTGAGCACAACTTCAAACTACTTCCTCCACTGGTCAATTGGTTTTTTTGGTTGGCTAGAAACTTTAAAATCTTTGACAATAAGCCACCCTCTATTAGTATTGTTGCTTATAAATCTCTTGGCTTGTTTCAAAACTGGAAAGATATACACCCAGACAATGTGAAAAAAAAGACATTAGTCTGGCCTCTTATCTCAAAGGATACTCCTACGGGGTGGTTCGATGGTGCAGCTCAACACAGTGTAACTTTGAGTGGCGCAGGCGGACTATTAAGAATCAATAAAAACTATATTTATAGATGGACTTTATGTTGCGGCTCCGGCACAAACACAAGGGCAGAACTATTGGGTGCCTCGAGACTAAACATCGAACACCTTCAATTGATCAGAGACTCTGGAGTTGGTTGAATCATAAAGGAAAGCTACAATCTATCACACTCTTGGTTTGGAAAGACAAAATCAGATTTCTACAACGCCACTTCAAGAAGCTCACCTTCACTCATACCTCCCGAGAGTACAACAAGGAAGAAGACCTGCTATCAAAGACAACATTACAAAGAATAGCAGGTTTTCTCACATACAACCATTGGCTGGATGGTCATGAGGGCCCCGCTCTTGCTATCAAAATATTTTCGAATTGGATGCTACAGTTTTGTCGGCATATTTCAGTATATTTTCAAATTATATTCTTGATCTTTGCAGCAACAAACTCTTGGTATATTCCACATAACTTCGTTCTCATTATTTCAAACTTGTAGTAAGTTCTGAAATATCTCTCTCCATAGCTTTTCTCTTTCGCCATCTATTTGGCTAGTAGACCAATTGTACGCAAAAGATATACTCGCCAGTTGTATCTCTCTGCTGATGTATCTTTATGTGAGAACACATTATATTACAAGTATAATTGAGTAATTTTTTCTGCAAGAAAAAAAGTTAAGATGTCTTTGTCTCCATTCAATTTATGGATGTTATATGTGGACATTATTGATTTAAGAGAAATATGTTTAATCCCCATCGGATGTTATATATGGACATTATTGATTTAAGAGTAATATGTTTAAGCTGTATGATCTATGGTATGTATATGGTTGGGTGTATTTAGTAAAAAAACATAATATATCTTGAGTCAAAATGGATAACGTACTTGAAACTCTCAAATATAAGATTTTAATATTAATCCCCATTCCATAGGGACTATAGTAATCACTTCAACCTATTGTTATAAGATATACAAACCAAAAATTGTTTCCAATATAAAATTATCTAAAAATTATTTAAAATTATTATTTTTAGATATCAATAAAAATGTTTTCATTCTATTAATTAATTAATGTATTGATGTGTAATTGGTATAAGGGTTCTAATAAGACTAATTACATTTTTATTAATGTTAGGATTTAATTTCCAAATAAATATAAATAAATAAATTAAAAAAAAATAATAATAATTGGCCATATGCACGAACTTGACAGTGGTGTGTAGTTGGTAGAGTTTAAGGCGTGGTTGACTCTTTCTTTGATGCATCAATCACTTACCTCTCCCCCTTCTCAATTCTTTGTCCTCCTTCTTATTACTTCATCATCCCACCTTACCTTCAAGATATTAGAGTTGCAATCCCTAGTTCATGTTCGTGTAGTCGTTGAAAGCCAAAAATCAATGCCTCCAACACAAGGGGAGATCAAGGAATCATCCCACAAGTATTATCATAACTCTTTATATATACCTTGCACTTGGAGGCCATGGAAATTGCCAAGGACCGACTAAAATTGTGTCAAATGGACATGCTAGATTATAATTATATAAAGGTTGTCATCAATGGGTCTGTTGGTGTTTTCCATTTACTATCTCCTTGTCTGGTGCTACACGGGCCAAGATTTTACTATCTTAGTATTGAAAGAATTTTTTGTATGGGTCTATTGGTGTTTTCCATTTATTGTCTCTTTGTCTCGTGCTTTACAAGCCAAGGTTTTAATATTTGGATATTGGGAAAACTTTGGGTCTTGGTGTGGTATCATCTTTGTCTAAACTCCTTAGTTTTATTTGAGATTCTTGTTATTCTCGATACTAAATCTCATGGTTTTTAACTTGTTACTATTGTGTGGTCATGATTAAGTTATTCTCGATGTATGAGGAAAATCATGTGCGGATGAGTTTGGCATCAAGTTCTTTGAGACTCTAAGTTCTAATTACATGCATGGCATTCTCGAAACTCCCATTGAGCATAGATTTTACCTATTATATGGGTCCATACTTGTCAGTTTGTTCAACATGTATGATATAAGTTTATGTGGATGTTGTAGAGTGGAAAAACATACTTGTCAGTTTGTTGAACATGTATGATATAAGTTTACGTCGATGTTGTAGAGAGGAAAAACATACTTGAATGTTAAGTAGGTTTCCTTTACTATGAGAATTGATATAAATAATAAGATTGAAGAAAGTGAGTCAACGATTGAGGTGAGATTTTGAATATCACCATCTAAAAAAATTCATAGATTTTTTATTTTTTTGTGGGGGTAACAACATGGATTTATGTGAAAGCAAGCTAATCTCCGATAAAGAGTAATTGGAGTGAGGTTCATGGAATCAAGTTTTCAAAGAGTGCTTATGAGGGTTGTTTTTGGAAACCTTTCAAATATGTTAGTTGTTGGTTGCAAATGTGTCAAAGCTTATTTAAGGAACAATGAGAGTCAAAACTAGGTTAGCCTTTTGTGGACATGTGCATGCATATCTTATTGTGTAGTCCTACTTGAACATGTTATCCATAATGTTGGTTAGACAAATGAGTGGAATCTTCAACACGCTTCTTGCAAATTTGTTGGCTTTGGCATAAGATTAGTTCATTAGATGACAAGGGTTTTCAAAAGTTCTTGGACAATGTCCACTATATTCTTAATGGCAAGTTGTAATATGAGCACATACTTGCAAAAATTTTTGTTAATACAAGAGTAATAGGTATGATCATTTACTTAATGTAGTTTTTAAAATTAACTTTCTATAGAGACATTTTATATTATCTATATTATATGATCAAATTTTACAATTCTATCGATCTCATTTTGATGACTTGCAATAATGTTTTGTTTTGTAAACAATATCAACATATGGTTCATAAATTTAGTTGTCATGTTGAGACTACAAAAGAATTTTTTGACAAACTTAAGTTCAAGGCTTGTCAAAAAGTCCTTGACATAGGTTGCGGAATTAGAGTAGGTGACTTTTATGTGGTTAACACTTTTGAAATTGAGATTGCGGTTATTGATCTTCCTATAAACATCATTTCATTTGTTGCGGAAATGGATGTTGGTTGACAATGAATTATTGAAATTAAAATTTATGACTATTAAAAAAAAGAAAATCAATTCAATGTGATTCACAACTAAGACACAATACTCCATATTCAAATCTTTATTTTCACGTATCTTTGTCATACAACTATATATTTCATTTCCTCCTAATTTATTCCAAGATTTTTTTGCTATGGACTATCAATCTAACCTACACACATTTTATATTACATGAAATGTCATAACATTTGTTTCAACACAAATACTAACAATAATTATAGAATTTGTTTAATGTTTTACCCCGTGGGAATTGCATATACTAGATTAATTTACACTTTTTCACGATAAGTCGTCTTTATTTCAAATAGTTTACAAATGGTTGAAGCCTGGAGGTAGATTGCTCTCATCACTAATTACTACGAAGCATGCAAAACAACTTTCATGGAATTTCATGATTACATTGAACAACGTGGATATGATTTACATAGCATTGGTGCAAGTTGTTATGATGCAGCATGCATAATAAGGGCGTTAGAAGTTAGCCATATAAGTTGTCACCCTAAAGTCAAATTTCAGTTTTTTGTTAAAAAAAAATATGGAAAAAAAGTTTGATGGCATTGTCACGCAACGTCACTCTAAGAATTTCATGATAATAATACCATAGTGTCGATGGAGTCACTTGTGATTTATTTTAATTCCAATTGTTTTTTTAATAGATTGAAAATTAAATGGACAATATGTTGATGGAAGAGTTTAAGTTCAAGAGAAAAATTGAACACACAAATTATAAAAATTAAAGATTGATAATCTATAGCTTTTTTTTAGAAATTTGAAATTAAATATTATTTCTATTGTTTAAAAATTGAAATTATAATTGTTTGAATATATGTATGAAACATTTTATAGTCGAGTGGATGAGTGTTGTGGTTATAATACAAGAGGTTTCTTGGTCAAGTCCCCAACCGGTTATATTATTGAGATTGTTGGGCCTCAATCGATGTCCCCACCAGGTCAATCTCCATAATCAAGGTGGGAAAATACTCGAAGGGTTTTCCGTGAGGGTTTTGTTGGAAAAAGAAATGTAGGAAACATTTTATGAATTTAATTTGTATCTCTTTGATATGAAGACATAAATATTATGCAATATAAGATTTATCCTCTAAATTGATCATCAATAAGAGTTTTATAATTTAATTTATTTCTATATTTGAATCATAGATTTTTTCAAATTATCTAAATTTACTATAGTCCAATCTAGAGTAGTTTGTTATAAATATGATAGAATTTTTTTATAAAAGACCATATAAATTTTCAATGGATAATTTATAATTAAAATAATAATAATAATAAATAAACACAAAAGAATCCATCAAAATAAAGAGGAGATCGCCCGTAAGTCAATAAATATATCTTCTTAAATATAAATAACTACTAGATAGAAAACTCTTTGTTGTAGTTAATATTGTTATGTGTTGATATTTAAAGGGATTTCTTTGATGAAAAATTTTCAAACCTTTTTCCATGATGCTTTTCACCATAATAGCGTGACAAAATGATTTGAAAAGCTAGTTAAGTGTATATTGTATAAATGCAAATGTTGTTCAAACATTCATGTTTTAAGCCAAAGCCTGCATACCAAGGTTTTTGTTTACAGTTTATCCCCACGCCATATATTTTTACAGAATATAGTCGAATGCCACATGCTATATGCATTGTCATATGACCAAATTACAACTTATAAGCCAAAGTTACATCTATATATATTTACAGAATATAATCGAATGCCATGTTATATGCATTGTCATATGACCAAATTTCAAGTTATAAGCCAAAGCTACATGTTAGTGTCATTATGTGTTGATTTGTGTCATGATGAGATGAGTGTCATTTTATCTTTCATATCTTCATAAATATATATTTTTTAATATAACCTCATAAATATTGATTACTAAACTTTCATAACTTGAGTTTACACTTGCATTGTAGTTTAGGGTAGTGGTTATCATTAGTGTTGTCCACCGAGGATTATTTACACTTACATTGTAGTTTAGTTTAGGGTAGTGGCTATCATTAGTGTTGTCCACTGGGGATTATTGATTGATTCACATGGTATTGTGGGATGTCATTGGCTTGTACCTATTAAGTGGTTCCATTAAGGTTAGATTTTTGTACTCCTTCCTTGTATATTGATTGGTTTATATTTGTATTTATCTATTTGTGGAAATATATTAGGTTTGCCTTCACCATATGTTTTACTCCTCCCATTTATGTATCGATATACCTTTTTTGTTCTATCATTTAAATGTTACAATAGCATATATATGAACTAGATGTCGAGGGATGTTGGATTTTCTAATGTTGTGGTTGAAGATTGCACGAATCGGGTATTTGAAACCACTTTATGGATTTGTTGTGAAGTTTGGTTCTAGAGAATTTATCTTTAAAAACTAATTATAGAAACACAAGAAGAAATTTAATAAATTTTTTGGTCTGCAATTCATAAAAAATATTTCAAAGAGATTTTTCTTCTATAGAGAAGGATAAGAATGTTGTTATTGTGATTTCACACAATTGGGGATTAACTCTTACATGCCAATTGCAAGTAAAGTGTATTGCTAACTTATGATGAAGTCTAGTTGTTGATGACAAGTAGAATTGCTTAAATCAATGAATCGGTTATGACCAATAACTTGATAGAAATCAAATTTGATATAAGATGTTCTTGTGAAGACGTCCACAAGAAGATTATGCATCAATTATTGATGTGATCTAGGTGGACATTAGTGGCCCCCACCTCTTCCATTGACTCAACATGATTCTCCATATTGAAAGTTTTGTTATGATGTTTTGAGTCCTAAACTTTTGGGGTTGTTTTGAGGCCATAAACGATGTTTCTTTTGGGAATTCAAGGGCTTGGGTTTGCCTTTGACACACCAAGGCCATGCCAAAAATTATAGTTCTTAGTTAGAGATTTCTAACAAGCTATTATGCGTCCAAAACAAATTGTATGCCAAATTTTCACCCCTAGGAAGTTGATGTATCAACTAACCACCTAGAGGCCCAAAAAGCTTTTGGCACTTTGCCTTCTAGGATTAGGGTTTTGGACCTTTAGGGTTCTTGATTTATGTTAAAAGTTATTTCTTTCATCCTCTTGTAATATCTTTTGTGAATGAGTGTAGCCGACATCTCTCTCTATTCATAGATAAGCTACCACCATTCTAGCCAGCTTTTGTTCTATAATATTCTACTATTTTACTCATTAATAGAAGTTGGGTTTTCATTGTATTATTGTGCTCTCTACCATATTTGTTTGTGTGTGCTCCATTTATTTTTCTACCTTCCATTTCATTCCATCTATAATCCAGATCATTGGTATTAAAGAAATTTTCTCCTTGTTGTTTCTCGGTGCATGTCCCCGATGAGCTCAGGGTATAGAGAGTTGGGTATCGAGCTATTTTCATTTGGGAATGATCGCTCTTGTCAGTCCAAGCGTCCTCCCTGTTGGTTGTTGAGTCTGATTATCTTCCTGATTTAGAGGTCTTTTACTTTCAGCCGTGTTTATACCCCATGAAGTATTTACACCCCAGAAGTATGTACACGCTTCCACGTGGGGGAGTGCATAGGGGGGGTACCCCCTTTGCGGGGTCTGGGGGGGATATCCCCCCGGCTGGGGGCAAGCGAGCCCCCGAAGGAAAAATTGCCTTGTAAATGTATATTGTAATTTCATTGTAAATATGGATCGTTCATTATAAGGTCGCAGATCTAACGGTAGAGATTATGTTAGGGTTTTTTGCCTTAGAAGGCAACCCTCTTTTATGAGGGAAATGTATTGCGGCTATGATTGATGGTGAATATTGTATTCCCAGAGAGGATACTGTGAGAGAAAGAAGAGGAAGTTACAGTGGGTTTTGTTGTAGGTTGTATCCCTTCATTTGTTGGATAATAATAAAGGAAGGACCTGGCAATTTCTCTTGTGGACGTAGCCCACACTGGGTGAACCACGTAAATCTGTGTCTCTCTTGTATTGTGTATCTTTTGTGTTTTGTTTCCGCATTTGTTTTATTTTATTGCTCTGCGGTCCTATTTTTCTAACACTCCCATGGTGGGAGAAAAGAGAGATAACAAAGCAAGAGATCCTTTCAAGATGTTTCACGAGGAAGCCCTTGTGCGATCAAGGAACAAGATGATGGACAACTTCGCCCATATCCTTCGATGATTTTCAACGACGATCGAGGTACCCTCACCAAGCAACCATTTTGGAGGTGCGAAGTCGTTCAAGGTACAAGTTAACTTTGATATACCTTTATTTAAAGGCTAGACAAATGCAAATGCTTTAGGGAAATAGTCAAATCCATTAGAGGGTTACTACTATGTCCAAAAAAATTCTAATGTCGAAAAGATCACCTTTGTGCTCCTTAAATCCCTTCCCCACCTCAGATATTGGTGGGAATTTTAATAGGAGAGATACAGTGTAAACGAGTCTATGAAATTCAGGACATAACACACTTGGGCGACCTTTTTTGACGCCCTCAAGGAAGAATTCTACCATGTTGGAAACTATGATGACCAATACATGATATTGACAATTCTACATCATAAGACAGACCAAACGATGTTGGTGTACACCAATATGTTCCATATCTTGCACTCAAAGCTAGGTATTAGTGACTCTGAGTGACACCTAGTTCTGAAGTACCACAGTGGCCTACACCGGTACATCCAAACATACATGGATTTCTTGGACATATCCTCACCATGAGCCAATTATCGATATGTTATCAAAATCGAGAATAAATTCAATCAAAGGAGTAAGTGGGAGTTTGGGTTTGCAAATCCACCATAACAGAAGGATGGTAAAGGTGGCCCTATCTCACACAACAAGGGACAAAGCAAGGAGGACCAACCTCAAGACAACCAGTCCAAGCCAAAAGAAAAGAAGGGTAATGGGAAGTTGAATAAGGACACTAGAAAGTGGTATGAATTCCACAAAATCCCTTGGCACAACACTGATGAATGTCGCTCGAAACAATCATTATTGGCAAAGCTTAAAGAAAAAGAGTCAGAACCTAGCTCAGACTCAAATTTGGAGTAGGATAAGGGAAATCATATCATTGATGCAGAACCCAATGCTACCATCACAACCAAAAATATCCAACTAGAAGAGTCAACAGAGCTTGAGGAGGGGGAGCACCTCTTCCATTCATAGATGTGGGTAAAGGGGACCCAAGTGTTGGCTGTGGAGCCTGATTATCTTTCTGATTCAGAGGTCTTTTACTTTCAGCCGTGTTTATACCCCATGAAGTTTTTGCACCCCAGAAGTTTGTACACTCTTCCATGCGGGGGAGTGCATAGGGGGGGTACCCCCTCTGCGGGGTCTGGGGGGGCTATCCCCCCGGCTAGGGGGTCTAGGGGCAAGAGGGCCCCCGAAGGAAAAATTGCCTTGTAAATGTATATTGTAATTTCATTGTAAATATGGACCGTTCATTATAAGGTCGCAGATCTAACGATAGAGATTATGTTAGGGTTTTTGCCCTAGAAGGCAACCCTCTTTTATGAGGGAAATGTATTGCGGCTATGGTTGATGACGAATATTGTATTCTAAGATAGGAGACTGTGAGAGAAAGAAGAGGAAGTTACATCAGGTTTGTTGTAGGTTGTATCCCTTCGTATGTTGGATAATAATAAAGGAAGGACCTAGCAATTTCTCTGGTGGACGTAGCCCACACTGGGTGAACCACGTAAATCTGTGTCTCTATTGTATTGTGTATCTTTTGTGTTTTGTTTCCGCATTTGTTTTATTTTATTGCTCCACGGTCCTGTTTTTCTAACACCCAATACATTTCATCATTGACAACGAGAGCCAGAAGAACCTAATATCAGTTGATGTCATCAAGAGATTAAAGTTGTCGACAATGCCACACCTCCAACCATACACCATCAATTGGTTGAGCCAGGGACGAGACCTTCATGTCATCCAATAGTGTGGCCTATCCTATGGCATCAAGCCCTTCAAAGATGAGGCACTATGTGATGTTTCCCCACTCGAAGTTTGTGAAGTACTTTTAGGACAACCTTATATGTGGAAATGTCATGTTGTTTATGAGTCTCGACCCCATAGTGTCATTGTTAATTTGGGAGGTCATCCCTAAAGGGTACCAGAGGTAGTTTCAACTATTGTAATTTCATTGATCTTGGTAAAACAATGATGAAAGGTAATCTCTCAGACTACAAAGTTTGTCCTCTTCATGGTTCGGTTAGAAGGTGAATGAAAGGTCACTATGACCACCACAACTTCAGTAGAAGGTCTCTCTACATAGTATAAGTAGGTGGACAAGGTTGTAGAGGAATATAGAGACATCTCCACTTCACCTACAAGGGTGTCTATGCAATGTCAAGTCAAACATTCCATTGACTTGATACCTAGTGCTCCCTTACCCAATGGTCCAATATACAAATTCTCCCTTCTGGAGAATGAGGAAATAAATCATCAAATTCACGAGCTCATCCAAAATGGTCGCATTTGACCAAGCTCCTCACCTTGTGGATGCCCAAATGTGTCAGTGAAAAATAAGGATGGGACATGGTGACTCTATATTGATTATAGAGACTTGAACAAAATCACTGTCAAGAAACAAGACATGATCCCCTGGATTGATTATCTTCTTAGTAAACTTAAGGGTGACAAGTTCTTTAGTGACATTGATTCAAGTTACCACCAGGTTTCGATAGAAAAAAATGATGTATAGAAGACAACCTTTATATCTAAAGGAGGCATTTTTGAGTGGTTGGTCATGCCTTTTGTCTTGACTAATTCTCCAACGACATTCATCGAGATGATGGATGATATCTTAAGATTGTTCAAAAACTCTTTTGTGGTTGTATATTTGGATGACATCCTCATCTTCATTCGGACCTAGGTAGAACATTTGCAACACGACCACAAGTCCAGAGCACCCTACGCCAACAAAAGTTATATGCCAATATAGAGAAATGATCATTCAACATGCAAAGAATTCAATACTTAGGATACATCGTGGATGAACATGGGGTGCATGTGGACCCAGCCAAGATCCAAGTCATTCGTGATTGGCCAACCCCAAGGAATCTAACAGAGCTCCATAGTTTATTGGGCCTCAACAACTTCTATTGTAGGTTCATATTGGGGTATTGTCATATCGATTGTCCTTCAAGTCAAGTGACCAAAGGTGAAGCTAAAGCCAAGTTTTCATGGTCTGAATAAGAACAAAAAGCATTCCAGGATCTGAAACATCGCTTCTGCTCTGCACTAGTCCTCATGTTACCAAGCCTGCAACAACCATTTGATATTGAAATAGATGCCTCTGACTATGCTATCAATGTAGTTCTCACTCAACAAGGACATCTAATGTCCTATCCCAGTGAAACATTATCTCATGTTGTTCATAGATATCCCACCTATGACAAGGAGATGTACTCCATTGTGCAGACATGTCGATAGTGGAAGCATTATATTATGAGAAAGGAAATGATCATCCACATTGATCACAAACCTCTACAATTCATGCAAACACAAGGAAATTTACATAATGATCAACATCAGAAGTGGTCCACATACCTACAACAATCCCACTTAAACATTAAGTAAAAGAAGGGAAACACCAACCATGTTGTATACTACCTCAGTCGACCCTCGATTGTGGTGTTAAACATAGTTCTTAACTCCTATGGGCACGATAACTCTTGATGACGACAATTATACAACAATGACACTAACTTTGTTGTTACTTATCAAACATTGAGCACATGCAAACAAGTTTTGTACATTCACCTCCATAATACACTCTTCTTCTATCTACGCCATTTTTGTGTTCCTTCAAAGGAGCATGCAAAGATAATTTGGGAGGCACATTATAGTCAAGTGGCAAGGCACTTCAATGTGAAGAAGATAGATGCAGTACTTCAAATGTATTTCTACTAGCCAAAACTTCGATAGGACATCAACCAGTATATCAATTTTTACACTTCATGTGCCATAAATAAACCATCCATCAATAAACAAGGGCTACACAATCCTCTCCCTACACTAGAAAACCCCTAGGAGTTAGTCTCGATGGATTACATGTTAGGTTTTCCCTCTACCGAACATGGTCATGTTTGTGTATTTGTGGTTGTCGATCAATTCTCTAAGATGGTCATTTTGTCACCATGTAAAAGTAGTATCATTGTTGAGGCCACCACTAGACTCTTCTTTAGGCATGTTTGGGTTCATTTTGGGCTACCACATACCATTATTTTAGATAGAGACAACAAGTTCCTCAGTACCTTTTGGTCCAACCTGTATTCTTTGATGGACACCAAGTTGACCAAATCAACTACCTTTCACCCCCAAATACATGGACAAACAAAAGTGGTCAACGTGATGATTGTGCATATCCTGAGCATGTACAAATCCAATCATCCATGTACATGTGATGAGAGCCTTCCATATGTTCAACATATTTAGAACACATCCCTCCATGGCTCTATTGGCCACAACCCTTTTCAAGTGTGTTTGGGGTTCTAGCTATAGGCCTCTTCACCGCCAGAGTCCTCCCACACTCAAACCGAGGAAGATAGAGAAACCAAATTTGTTGAAAAAATACAACACCTATAACAACGAGTTCATGATATCTTGCAGAAGGCTAATTCCAAGTATAATCAATGACATGACCAGCATTGGGTTCCAAACAAGTTGCAGGTTGGTGATAAGGCGTGGTTGCATTTGCAGAAAGAGCGCCTCATAGGCCCCCACGGAAAGCTTAGACCACTCCAATATGGGACTTACATCATCACAAAGGTTGTGGGTGAAAATGATTTTAAATTCAGTATTCCTCCTTTCCTTCAAGGATCTGGGTGAAAATGATTTCAAATTGAGTATTGCTCCCTTTCTTGGCTTGCACCTAGTATTTAATGTGGAGCTTCTTTGACCACATTTCCCATCTCTATTGGACACCTCACAAGTGGCTAAGCAATTGGCCCCTACAAAACTCAATATTGACTGCATTGAGCAAGCTAAAATGGATCAGTTCATGGACACCCGCCAATAGAATGTACAACTCTATCGGGTTGTCAAAGCAGGACAACTTCTTCAATAAAAAAAATGGCTCACCAAGATTAAGGTTCAACAAAAGTTTCCCCATCTACTACGGGAACTTGATGAAATGGGGACCATTACTTCCTAAGGGGGGAGGACTCATCTAGGTGGATATCGGTGGCCACCCAGCTCTTCCACCGACTCAACATGGTTCTCCATGTTGGCAATTTTGTTATAATTTTTCGGGTCCTAAACTTCCAGGGTCATTTTGAAGCCCTAAGCTATGTTTTTTGGGAAATTCAAGGGCCTAGATTTATGTTTGACACACAAAGGCCATGCCACAAATTGTAGTTCTTAGTTAGAGCTTTCCAACAAGTTAGTATGCGCCCTAAATGAAGATTGTATGCCAAAGTTTAATGCTCTAAAATTTGATGTATCAACTAACCACCTCGGGACCCGCAAACCTTTTGGCGCTTTTCCTTCTAGGTTAGGGTTTTAGACTTTTGGGGTTCTTGATTTATGTTAAAAGGCCATTCTTTTAGCCTCTTGTAATAGCTTTTGCGAATGAGTGTAGCTGACATCTCTCTCTCTCTCTCTCTCTCTCTCTCTCTCTCTCTCTCTCTCTCTCTCTCTAGAGATAAGCTACCACCATTCTAGCTAATTTGTGTTCT
>ML776707.1:1182224-1249897 GCA_009831015.1 Picea engelmannii | reverse complement strand
GTGTGTGTGTGTGTGTGTGTGTGTGTGTGTGTGTGTGTGTGTGTGTGTGTGTGTGTGTGTGTGTGTGTGTGTGCGTGTGTGTGCACTCCATTTATTTTCTTTCCTTTCATTTTGTTCCCTATACAATCTAGACGAGGATGGGTTGAAAAAGAAATTAAATAAGACTTCACAAGGTGAATAGAAGTGGGAGATATTTCTCGCTAGAAAGGAATCTTTATCCAATGGTTATCATTAATATGGTTAACCTGGGACACATCATTGCAATATACGTGAGGTATATTACATTTATTATCATAATGTAAGAAGTAAATATCATGTCATAATAGTCATAAGGAAAATATCATGTAACAATAGGCATAGGACAATTACTACTTAACGAAATCATTAATATGTAATAATGATAAGTCATGACATTTTCTAAGGACATGACTTATCACCCCTACGTGTATTTATATTCATGCTCATTGTATCTCAAGAACATGTCAATGAATAATTATTTATCCCTTCACGAATACATGGATTTTTCCTTGTTATAATGGATGCTTAGGTGAAGTGACCAAGAGGTTCATTCCAAATTGGTATCAAAGCAGTCTTTTCGCTAGCCTTTGGTCAACTACATTTTTTTTCGGTTGTTCCACTAATATGTGATCAAGTTTATTTTTCCAATGGCATTAAAAAATAAAGAGTGAGAGAAAAATAAAAAATAAAAGGTTTTGCAAATAATTTCCACTCACCCAAAATCTTTGATAGTAAAAAGGGAAAAAAGTTATCCAAGTATTTTTTATAGTAGAAAAGGAAAAGAGTTATCCAAGTATTTTTAAAGTGCATGTGAAGAGGTATAAGTCAAACAAAGATTCCACACTTTGCACTAAGTAAAGTTAATTGCCATAAAGAAGTATAAGTAAAAAGTTATCCAAGTATTTTTTGTAGTAAAAAGGGAAAAAAGTTATGCATGTATTTTTAAAGTGCACATGAAGAAGTATAAATCAAACAAGGATTCCATAGTTGGCAATAAGTAAAACTAATTAAAAATGAAAGTTTCCAAGTGTTTTAAAGTACATGTGAAGAAGCCCCCAGGGGGGGCATCTCAATTGGCAAGTGTCGTGAAAATGAAGTTCCATGAGGTTTCGAGTTCAATTCCCCCCGACTTACAATGTGTGCCGCGTAAGGGGCGTTGTGGGCACACCTGGAGGTTATAGTGGTAGCAGTTGGATAACACGGCCACGTGTAACGCGAGCACGTGCCCAACTAGTTGTTGATTCCTCCAGACATTTAAAAAAAAAAAAAGTACATGTGAAGAAGTATCAAGTAAGACACGTTTGAGACATTGTGAGAAGTCACCAAGTTAATACAAGTATATAAGAAGTCACTTAAAAGTGAAAAAAAAGGTGGAGATATTGATAATTTGAATAACCTAGAAACTTATGGATAAAGAGTGAATAGCTTAGAAACATTGGAAAAAGGGTGAAAGTTTTTACGTTCTTTAGATATATTCTTAAGAAGGTCAAATATTTTTATCAATCATATATTCCAAGCTTCAATTAAACAAGCTATAAAATTAATCCCTTAGTTTCAATCACGAGAAAAGTGAAAATTCTAAATGAAGGAATAGAAAGAATTAAAAAATGTGCCAAGCTAAATTTAAATTTCAAAATTGAAGGCATTCTTTAATACCTATAAGTAGCTATCAATTTGAACTTGTGTGGAATATTTAAAAGAAAAAAAAATGAATGATAAGATATGATTATTCTTATATCAGTTGCTCTCAATTTTTGGATTAAAAAAGTGCACCAACAATTGTACAAATTAAGTCATTTGCTTGAATAGTATGACCAAGTTCCATACAAAATAAGTTCATTCTTATTAAATTTAGAAATCCATGGGACTTTTTGCTCGTGCAAATAATCTCGCTCTCCATGAGACAAACAAAAAACTCAAAGAAGACTTCGGGTGCGAAAGGAGGAGCTCAAAGCCTTTAAAATGGAAGTAAGGGAACAAGTAGTCCAAATTCCCATACATCGGTTTCATGGCCTCACCAATCATCCAACTCAAATTCATTCAATGGTTTATACGAGAAAGATAATTCTTACAAAAAAAAATCATATTAAGGAGTTGTCGACACTTGAATCCATTAGGACCGAAACAGAAACCTCACGAGCATGTAAATCCCCCTACGTTTTTATAGAGGTGGTACTCCTCTTTAATATTTTCTTGGGACTCTAAATCTTCAGAATATGGGACTTTGCAGAAGTCTGTCGTGGTAATCAAAGAAATATAAAAATAACAAGAAAGAAAATGTTTTTCTTTTCTTTTAAAGAAAGTTCCTGAGAAATGACTAGGAACCACACACTTCATACATTTAAAAAAGATAGACAAAATTTCCTCACATCCATCATAGTTAAACTAAAGATTTATAATCACATAAAAATAAAAAGAAGATGGTTTGCATGCATAAGAGAACTTTAACATGGTGAACATGGGAAACTCAAATAAAGATAATGATAGATCAATCTCAAATAATTTATACTCAAAACTCACAATTACAAATCACAATCAAAATTGATTCCGAAATAGATCTCTTGAAATTTATAAAAAATATATAGTTTGTTACATATTCTTTGAAATTTAAAATATGCTTGTCCTTAGGACTAGGATTGGGGCTCCCGTGGACCATAAAGAAAATATAAACAAGAATTAATCTTGTAGAAGGAGGATGATGGGCGGTAAAAGAACAACAAGACCTGGAAAGAAGAAAAAGAGAAGTTATCATACTTCAGTTAAACCTTTCTAGTCAAAGAAGTGGAGTAACTGGATGAAAGAACTGATAAATAAAGAAATATGTTATCAACATAAACTTACTATGATGGTCTCTCGTGTATTCATTTACTTGTTGTTGTCCTTTTATTGTCTTCATCGACAGTTACAGGAACCGTCTCAACTGTTTCTTGCCCTTCTAGAAATTCCCGTACAAGTTTCTTCTGGAAACATTTCCTTTAATTAATGTCTCATTAATTCATCATTAATGAATTCACATCATTAATACAAGTATATTGAAAGTGGGTCCCTCTCCTTTTTTTAACAAAATTTTTAATTAAAATTATATTTTTTGAAATTTAATTAATTTCCCTTTGAAAGAGGATGACTGTGTTTTAATTCTATGGGAATTATAATAAACTTTTTAGCCATGGAAATGATTTCATATATTATATTCATCATATTATCTTTCCAATGATATAAAATTTGTCCAAATCCGTCGCCTAGATCTCAAGATATGAGCTCGTGAAGTTGAGTTGTCACGCAGGCCCATTAAAAATGTAGTTGAATGATATTTTAATTTCTAAGAAACATGTATCAAGTTTCATCACTTGAAACCTGTGCCACCATATTCTGCGTTGAAATACCTTTCCAACGTTATAATGTTTTCTACAAACGGAGGTCGGGAGCTCAAGATATAGCCTTTGCAAGATCGTGACTCAGCGACCATCAATCAAGTTTGATTGGTAAATGTGGACCCTTGATTTAATTTCGACCTCCTTTGTTGAAGTTCGACTTTTATTCATTATTTTTATCCCACATGTACAAGAATAAAAGAGTCTTAGTGGTATATAATGTTAAGTGTAACATACACTTGACAAGAAATAAAGAAGAGAGGAGACTATGGAGCTTGGAGGATTCGACCCTTGGCAAATTGTTGAATTTAATAATAATTTTGCATGCCCAGTCAACCACTAATATGCCCAGTCAGCAATGATGAGTCACCCAACCAAATTTTGCCACATGTCATCACTCGGTAGGCCAACAATCTGCTAATAAGAATATTTCATATGTCATCCAATAAAATCACGCCATGTGTCACTTTTATTATGTTTCCACGTGTATATATCTCATTGGTTAATAAAGTTCCATTGGTCACTTGGAGATGTTCCTCATAGAACTTAGGATAGGAAAATATTATTAAAACAATATGGTGGGTTTGCGAGGTTACGTGAATGCGGAGGTACGTGAGAATCTTATAAATCACCGAACCCGCGGTAAGACATAGTAAGAAAAAAGTGTGAAAATTTATAAGTATTAACTAAAGTGGATAGGAGAGGAGAATCGGTCGGATGGACTTGCACATGATATATGAAAGAAATATTATATCACCAACCCATGAACCCCGAACCTGTGAACCTGCGGTAACTCATGTATTTGGCTAAGTGTTGGAGGAGTTACATAGTAAAGAGTAGTAAAAAGAGTTGTGTGCATTATGAAGGTGGTGAAGGTCAAAATGCATTGTGAGGGTAGCAGAGATAAACCATACTCTTAGGAAATATCACCAACCCGCGAACCCACAATAAGCCATAGTAAATAAGACTAAGTCTGGAAAGTATATAATATATCGGAAATAAAGGAATTACGTGAAATTTGGGAAAGGAAAAAGAGAAAATGAAATAAATGGAAAATGGGATAATGAAAATGGAAAGGAAAATAAAAAGAAATGGGAAAATAACGGAAAAGGGAAATGAATGTGAACGTGGAAAGGAATAAGGAAAAATGGCTAACTGTGGAAAATGGTAAGGGGAATATGAAAGTAATGAGACAATCGGAAAAATTACTAAGTGTAAAATGAGAGAATGAATAGAGGTGAAGGGAAAGGAGAGGAGAGAACATGTCACTTAGAACATTTTTCATATTTCTTCTTGTAATACCTCCATTGGACTTCTGGATAGAAGTATGTGTATCTTGGTCATGGAGACTCTGATTTTGATTCCGTGAAATGCATGGCGAAGCTGATACTAAGGGATATGAAATGAACATATAATAGTTCAAAAATATTCATCTTCCAATATCGTTTTTATTTATTTATTCCTGGAGTGGCAACATATAGGTGACCAAATTTTGGTCAATGGGAGTTGACAGCACAAATCAAGGAATTAAAAGATAAAAACAATACAATCAACAGAGAATCCAAAATCTCAAAAATAAACTATCAGAAAAAAGATGAAGAAAGTTTCTCCACAATGAACCTTAATTAAAGGCTAAAATAGGAAAAGTCGGAGGAAGAAAATTACGACTTACAAGCAATGAATCAAGTATCAACTCGACAAGATGTTGCAACTCAGTGTGATTGAGAATCTTAGGAGAAGCAAGATACATAAATTTTCAAATTTCAACAATAGATAAAAGAGTTGCAACAACAAAATAAAAATATAAAAATCACTCACAAAAGAGATACTGAAAATATCAATAAAAAACTATCATTCAAAGACAATGAAATTTATCGTTTGAGAAATCATCATAAAACTCTACTTTTTTTTTCCAGCAGAAAATTTCTCAATATATTAAATATATGGTGTTCTCAAAAAATACATAGTTGGGGTATTACATCCATCTCCAAAAGGTATACACATACCACATAGTCATAACATGATAGACCGACAAAGTGCTTATTACATATAGTCGAACCCATCGAACGGAAGAAAAAACTAAAGGTGAGGTCCATGGTTACTTTTGATAACAAAATAAAGTGGTATCCATATCTAGTAAAAAGACACTGACCTCCCTGAAAGCATGTATATCCAAATCACAGGTAGAGGCGCAAAAATAGTGGGGGGGGCCTCATGGTCATCCTGCCATTTCTTGTAATGGATCCTCCCTTATGGCACCTGAAGTGCTTTTTTTGATAATGTTTTTGCTTCCTCGTTCTCTTCCCTATATATGTGATCAAATCTAATGATGTTCAAATTTTTTATGAGATCCTGGATCTTGTTCATCCAACCCACAAGTGAATAGACTTCCAAATTGCCCCTAAAATTCAACCATTCTATCACAATCTTTGAGTCCCCTGAGACTTGTAATAGTTCAACACCCAACCGATGAGCTAAGTTTAAGGAAGCCCACACACCAAGGAGTTCATCCCTTGTGTTTGTGCCCATCCCACAATTGAACGTCCACCTATAAATGGTATTTACAGTTATCTTAATAATGCCCCCAACCCCACTCAATAGCCCATTTTCTTGAGATGCACCATCAAACCAACAGATGGAGGCCAAAGTAATTTCAAGTGTCTTTTTTATTCTGTTACTT
Source organism: Picea engelmannii (assembly GCA_009831015.1). Taxonomy (NCBI): domain Eukaryota; kingdom Viridiplantae; phylum Streptophyta; class Pinopsida; order Pinales; family Pinaceae; genus Picea; species Picea engelmannii. The sequence goes on along the minus strand of ML776707.1, from coordinate 1,243,828 downwards.
ATCCTTTTTTCTAGACACTGAGCACTGGAATTTTCCACCATCCCTTTAATTTTAATGCCAACCCCCTGAAGTGAGGGAATACGAGATTCAAACAAACACTTGTTTCTTTCTAGCCAAATGTTCCAGCGGGCTAGTGAGGGTAGAGTAATACAGACTTTTTCCTTTTTCAACCAGTTATCTAAACAATTTGTTAAAGAGTTGCCTCCACAGGGTGAACTAAGACTAAAAATTGTATATAAAAACTTCTACAGGTGGTGAGTGAAAGGGCAGTTTACAAACAAGTGTAGAGCAGTCTCCGAGTCCCTGCGACAAAGGGAGAAAATACTCGGGCCTTCCCAACCTCTTTTCTGCAGAATATCCCAGGTTTGGATTGTTTTCTCCATAGCCAGCCAAATAAAAAGTTTGATCTTATAAGTTATATCCCAAGTCCACATTTGTCTCTGCCACCCTGTTGTCTGTTGTGGCCATAATTTTTTTAACATAGCGTTATAAACATTTTTTACAGTGAGAAATCTTGAATGGTCACCTCCAGTCCAAATTAAGGAATCTTCTCTAGGCTGTAGATGGACACCGAATCGACAAGCACCTTGCAGAAAGAGTTCCATTCAGTAGCCAAGGACCCCAAGAGTCCCAACTCAAAGTTGTTTTTCCACTATTTTGTAATGAACCCCAAGGAGGAATGTGCCCTAGATTGATACAGATAACGCATGTTTTTATTTTTTAAGGCCACTAGGAGATCATGTGAGAGTAAAGAGGAATTGCCAAAGCCCAAAATCTTGTCCATGTATATTAAAACTGAAAGTCCATTGCCAGGATTCCAACTTATCCAGTGTGTAATGAGCGACAGAGATTTCATCAATTTTTTCCAAATCTGCGAGGTCGAAGGTTGAATAATCGTAGTCTATCTAAGCCAAGTAGCCACTAAATAAGTTGAAGAATGAAAAGATACACACAAAAAAATATCAAAACCATGGATAAGGGTACCAACACCAATTCATTCAACATGGAAAAACCCAATGTTGTTATCAATGAATTTGTATTAGTGGAAGAGCTTCCAAAATTTGAAATTGCAGATAAGGCTACCTCAATAGAAAGGGATGAGGGACTTAAAAATGGAAGCAATGCATAAAATTGAAGATGAATTCAATGAAGCTAAAAAAAACTTTCCAAGTTAGAGAAAGATAATGATGAATTAAAATAAGAGCTTAAAACAAGGTTAATCAATTGTGTAAGATACAATCCTTTAATGAATCACTCATCAAGGAGGTTAAGAAACCAGGGCAGTAGGTATTTGGGGGGCGGGGGGGGGGATCTTCAAGATCCCAGAGGAAATCGCATAGTATCTTTTTCTTGGGGACTGGGAAATGTTTCAAACAACATCATTGAAGCTTACTCCTTGTGGAAAGGAATTTCCATTGTGAGGGAAGAGATGATCACTAATATTGTGATTCTAGGAGATTCGATGATGGTGGCTCAAGAAATAATTGAAAGGTCAACGATGGGGAATAATTCTCTCAATATCCTCATTTCTCACATTCTTATCCTCCTTTCAGAATTTGAATAAGTGGTGATTTATCACATCAAACATGAGTTAAATTCTAAGGATGACTATTACACTAAACTTGGTTCACACTTAAATGAGGGTACCTACATAAAATATGGGGTTCGAGGGTTCCTCCCCATACCATAATCTAGTATGCACATGGCTCATTAAATGGTGGAGGCAAGTGGAGTCAAGTGGAAATGTGGTTGGTCTGCTCACACATATGGAAGACATTGGCAAAGTAGGGGTTATTCAATGCGAAGTGTTTGAGGAGGGATTCAAATGTGGGAAATCCCTAGTCATGGATTTCATTGGTGTTTTGGGAGGCATGCCTTTGTGGTTTCTAGTGACGGTTTGTTGTCTCAGCTCTAATTTTATGCGGATGATCATTATCAATTTTGGGTGGTAGTGGGTGTTGACTCCGCTTTGATGTTAGTTGTTTTCTTGGCTCTAGCCAGGCCACTCCTGGTCATTAGGTTTCCCTTTTATGTGTATGATTTTGAAGGAAATTTATCTTTCGTTGTTTCGTTTTCAAACACTGGTGTTTACCCCTTCTGTTTTGTCTTCTTTAAAGTTGGAATTAGGGAACTTTTTCTTAGGGCCGTGTGATTTGGGGTTCATTGTTGTAGCCTGCTCTAGAAAGGTATCGATTCCAATTGAGATAAGGTCAAAAATATTCCCTGCTGACATGAAGAGATCACGTAGAAAAACAACAATGCTCTTCGACACATTTCAAAAAAAATGTCAGACCTAGAGAAAGCAATACCAGACATTATGAACCTGCTCATGATTCACATGCAGAGAATTGATGTCTTGGAAATTGATTGTCAGTACCTCTGGTCTCTAGTTTTACTCCAACGCTCAAAATCGACTTCAATCAATCAAGGTGCAATGATTTCCCACCATGGAGGTAACACAGATGAATATCTATGGGGTCGTGATTTGGTTTCTATGGATGTAGAAGAAGGCTCTCTTCTACCCACTAGAGAGCAAGAAGTTTAACACAATGAGTCATTTTATCAAATAATGTTTTTCAAAACAGTTTTGTTGTTGGGTCAGTTTGTTAAGGAAATAATCAGTCAATCTGCATGGAATTTTTCTGTGGAGAAAGCTCAAGTTTTTATTTTAGCATTAGTGGGAAATTACTCAGGCCATGAGCCAATTTATTTTTATCTTTGTATGACCCTATCGTTTTATTTGCACACCTTTATATATTAATACAAAATTCAGTTTCATTAAAAAAAAAAGGAGGTTAAGAACTTAAAGCAAGAAAATAATAGCAAAGGGAAGTTGGAAAATTAGGAGTCAAAGGAAGAATTGAAAAATAAAGATGAAGAAATCAAAAGGTTACACAGGCATAGTCAAGAACTTCTTAATGATATTAAGAAGGTGAAAAAACATTTACAAGAGTTTGAATCAAAGAATAGGGATTAAGATATTGCCACAAAAATTGAAGAGGATACTATCAAAAAAAATTAAGAGGAAATTTGCAAGAAGGTTGAACAATCCCTAAATATCAATGAGGTAAAATCATAAATGCAATCTAGAATTGAGGAAGGGTGTAAGAATTTGATATGATGGGATGAAATTGTAGATTCAAAAGGAGAAAGAAGACAAGATTCGAGAAGTTCACGAGAAGATACTTGAAGAAGTTGAGCTCCATTTGGAGAATGTGCATGTCAAATATATGGTATTATCTCCTAGGCTAGAGTAATCAAAGACCAAGAAAAGAGGATAGAGGATGTCATTGTCCCTAAAAAGAAGACAGATGTAATGGGTGTGCAGAATGAACCATATCGACAGCCTCATTTCCAAGGAAATTTTCAATGAAGGCTAGAAGATCGATATCAAAGTTATCAAGGAAGAATATGGAATACTCATCAATATTCATGGAACATGGCATTAGAAAACTATTATTCAACAATATATTATTAGAGATCAATAACTACTACTAATTGGAGAAGTTACAACAACAATACATGGAATCAAAGGAAAGAAAATTATGCAATAATCAACCATCAAGGAATAAGAGTGAAAGGAATTGAGTTTGGATGGATTGATCCTTTCTTGATGCACCAATATTGTTCAAGGATTTGAACATCATATCGCCTTGTATCCTCAACCTTATCTAATCAATGACAGTTACAAAAGTTTGTTCATTCTACAAGGAGAAGTTTTTTATTGTCTATGCTTCAAGGACAAAGCATTTTTAAGCAGGGGGAGACTTGTAATATACCCAAGGCATGTTAAACTTATTATCATAATATAAGAAATGCATATCATGCCATAATAGTCCTAAGGCAAATATCATGTAATGATAGTCATAGGACAATTATTATGTAATGCGGTCATTAATTTGTAATAATGATAAGTCATGGTATTTGCCAAGGACATGACTTATCTCCCCTATGTGTATTTATGTGCATGCCCATTGTACTTCAAGAACATGTCAATGAATAACGAATAATAATTATTTATCTCTTGAGGAATATATGGAATTGAGCTTGTTATAATGGATGCTTAGGGGAAGTGACCAAGAGATTCTCTCCATCATTATGTATAAGTATTCATGTGATCAACACATGATCTTCTTATATATAGTTTCTTATACCTATTACTTCAAGAATTTATCTTATTAAATTAATATGGTTACTTTCCATTTATAACAGATAATGTTACTAAAAATATATAAGGAAATTAATTGACTTCAATCATGAGGATTAAGAATGGGATATTATTAGTTTCAATGTACAACTTACTACAATGTAAGTGAAGTATAATGGAGATGAAATGCTTAGATTTGAGGAAATGTAAATATTGAGAGGTCATAAAAAACTAGTAACCCTAAAACTCATTATAATGCTAGTGTGAAGATCGTCAAAGGAAAGCCTCTACTCTATGCATATTTTAAATGATAATTCTAACAAATTCTCACTACCTAGAAACCAAGTAATTAATATTCAATAAATAATCTCATAACATTTACCTATGGTAAGCGTATATGGAATTTGAAGACTCTCTCTCTCTCTTTTGGAAGCGAGTGTGCAAGTCAATGGGCGGGAAGTCGATTTTCAAATTCTGAAGGGAACCATACTTGCAGGTTCCATGGCGAAGGCGCAATGGATTTGGGGAGCATGAATATAGCCTTCAATAGGATCTTTGAAGAATAGAACCAGAGTCAAATGGATGTTGAAAGTTGAGCGAGAAGGGTAAGACAATTTGGCAGATGGGATGTATTCGCGAGCTCTACATTTGGCGACGTTGGAGCAGGCAAATGGTCATGGAGTTTTAATGTACACGATACATGTTTTTAAGCCAGGGAGTCTTTTTGTTTAAGTTCTTCGTGTGTAGGAGGAGGTGTAAGCCAACTAACAGGCTCTCTGACTACGATTATGTATCTTGTCTTGTCACTCACTACCTTCCTCCCGAATCCTGGAATACCATAACTCTGACGAGATTACTCTGTTCCTATTTCATAACTGCTTATAATGGTGGAGCTTCCTGTGGCTTCCAAGTGCTCTTCCTAATGGATAGTGAAGTCAGCACACTTATGAGTGTTGCTGATGAGGAGTATTGGGAGAGGGTAGGGTTATTCACCTCGGTGGATGCGTCTAGTGGAGTTATTAAATCATTCCATCACCATGACGAGCATTTTAATGTTGAGTTGATTGTGCGAGCCTTCCCTCCTACTCTTCCTTGTGAACCTCATCTTTTGCACCAGCCTGTAAACTCCTCGGAGAATTGTTCTTTGAAAGAAGTTGCAGAGCCTCCTGTTGGATCTTCTATGGTTTCTAGACATGTTGAGAAGACACAGGGGTTAGGAGGGTTTTTGAAGGGTCCTTCGAAGGTTTCCAAGTCTGATAAAGGTTTGGATGAAGGTAGAGGTGGTTGGATAGAGCATAGGGGCCGAGCTAAACGCACAGTGAAGGTGTGGAAACCAAAAACAATGAAACGAAAGTTGGTTATGGGTATGGATATAGGTCTTGAAGAATCTTGTAATTTGGCGCTCTGTGCTTTAGTAGGTAGAATGGCATACCGTTCGTGGTGTGTCACTACTTTGGATGAGTGGGTGCTTAAGAATTGGTTACCCTTGCTAGGATATACCCCCGAGGTACTCTCGTTGCCTAGAGGTTGGTCGGGCTTTGTTTTCAAGTGTCTGGAGGATTCAGAACTAGTTCTAAACAAGTTTTGGAGTTTCGATGGTGGGAGCTTAATGTTGAAAAGGTGGCATCTAAGCTTTAATCCAGCAATGGAATATTTTAGTTTTCAACATATTTGGGTGCTCCTCCTGAGCCTCCCATTACATATGTGGAACTTTAAAGCACTAGAAGCGGTTGGGAATGCCATTGGAGGTTTCTTAAAAATAGATGATGCGGACTTGCTTTCTTTGGATAAAAGAATGGCTAAAGTGCTTGTTGAAATTGATATCCATGAAGTACTTATGGAAGTTCTTGAGATTGAATGGCGGGGTCTCTTGTTTGTACAGTGTTTGGACTATTTGGGTCTACCATTTCACTGCTCTCTCTACAGGAGGACCAGTCATTTGAGAAAGGAGTGTCCAAACACCTATGGATCCATGTCGGGTGATGACTTAATGGATGACTTACTTGGTGATAGTGTCACTCCGTTGGGGGATGTCAAATATTCAATGGATTACCCGGGACTCTGCTCTGAGCAAAGTCCCGCAGCCTTGGACACGACTTTTGTTGGTAAGTTGAAACATTTTTGTCCTAAACTTTATCTTTCGTTAACGACTTGGGAGCGTGACCACTTGAATTCTATCCTTTTCCCAGACTAGACTCAAAGGCCGGTTCTAGAAACTGAAAATATTTTTTACACTAATCCTGAGAAATCGTTCGTGGACAGGGACAGTTCTTCGAGTCCTTGTGAGGTTTCACCTACTGAGGTGGTAACATACCTTTCTTTTAGTCATATTGGGATTGAGGAAGATACTTTTGATGCTCTCGGTTTTTATGAACCGACTCTCAGTGACACTGCCTTGGATAGAATGTTAACAGATTTAATTCCTTCCATGAATGGGGAGGCTAAACCTTTACTGATACCGACCTTCTTGGGCTCTACTCTTGTGGTTAGGTCGTCTGCTTTAGGGACTTCTTTTGATAGTCAAGGGAAGGCGCCCCATATCATAATTTATCCAGCGTGGTCAAGGGGATTGGGGTTCGAAGTCTCACCAATTAAAACAAGAAGTGTTCGTAGGAAGGCAGGGTCTACCAACACCACTTCTCTTATAGTTACTAATACTTCTATTGATCTTGGGGCGCTTAAATCCTAGTTTCGCTCAATATCAAAGGGGTAGAAGAACCCCTGAAACAAGCCTCCCTTCATAGACTTTTGACAAAAATTTCTCCTAATATTATCTTCTTACAAGAAACTATGGTGGTTGCGGATAAGGCAAGGTATTTCATGAATAAGCTCAGGCCTGATTGGATGGTATGTGTTGTTAGTGTTGTGGGGACATCTGGTGGATCACTTGCTTCTTGGGATCCATTTTTTTTTGCTCTAGATCCCTTTCTAAGCATTGGTGGTATTCTTTTGTTAGGACACTCCCTAATGAATAACAAAAAATTATCGCTTATGAATGTTTACAGACCTTGTCAGGATCGAAAAGAATTTTGCGATTCGGTGGATGCTTCAGGTATTTTAGCTCATAAGGATCTCATTATTGCTGGAGATTTGAATTTCACTACCTCTTCAGCGAAGGTTTGGGGACATTCAGCGTTACAAGACTCTTTGGCGGGTTATTTCAAATTGCTTTTTAAAAAAAAACTCTTTAGTGGATGTTGCTCCTGCAAAGATTGTGCCTGCGTGGAGGAATGGTCGGTCAGGGAATGAGAGTATTGCAAAATGCCTCGACCGGATTTATATAACTGAGGATCTCATTGCTTCAACTCTGAGGTATAGGACTTGGGTTCAATTTCCTTTCCTGTCTGATCACACACCGGTTATCCTTGAGTTTGGTGTGGGGATTTCAGCGGTTGATTATCCTTTCAAACTAAACCTTGTTTGGATTGGGGAGGTTTCTTTTGTGGAGATGGTAAGGGATGTTTGGAATGATCCATGTCTTCATCATATTACAGGTGCTCAATGGAGACTGGTGGGGAAACTCACTTCTTTAAAAGCATGAGTCAAACTGTGGGCTAAGGAGAAGCGTTTTCGAGATTTGTCAGACTTGGATAAGATTGATGAGGCCCTCACAAACAGATATGAACAGATGATTCAAGGTAATAGTTCAGAAAACATTGGTCATACAGTGTTCAAACTTGAAGCAGAGAGGAAGAAGTTATTGCTAGCAGAGGAAGCAAGGTGGCGACAGAAAAGTAGAGCGATATGGATTAAAAGTGGTGATAAGAACACTAAGTTCTTTCACCGTTTTGATAGCTATAGGCGAAATAAAAAATATATCTGGGAGATTAATGATGACACAAGGGGCATACATATGGGGCAGCAAGCCATCAAGAATGAAGCAATAAAATATTTTAAAACTTTCTTTAGAGATACCGGCCATAACTCTATTGTAGATCAGATCAACTCTGTCAGGTTGTTCCCTAGCTTTGTGCGGGAGGATGAATTACTCTTACTGGAAAAGGTTGTTTCAAAGGAAGAAATTTATGAGATTCTAAGGGGTTTTGTTAAGGATAAAAGTCCTGGTCCAGATGGATGGACTGTGGAGTTCTTCTTATCCTTTTTCGAGTTGGTTGGACAAGATTTATTAGATATGGTTGAAGAAACTAGAATCAGAGGGGAGGTTATCAGTTCGATTAACCCAACTTTTCTGGCCTTGATTCCCAAAGTGAATAATCCCTCAGCGTTCACTGATTTTCATCCTATTTCTCTATGCAATTTATGCTACAAGAGAATTGCAAAAGTGATTGCTAGGAGAATTAGACCAATTATGTCCAGATCTTTATCATAAGAGCAACTGGGTTTTCTTAAAGGTAGACCAATTCTCGATGCTATCGATACTACCCAAGGGTGTTTACACAGTATTAAAAGTAAAAAACTACAAGCCATAATTCTGAAACTTGATTTAAAAAAGGCTTATGATTGTACCAATTGGGATTTCCTAAGGTTAATACTGCTATAGTGTGGATTCAATATTCCAACTACAAATTGGATTATGGCTTGTGTTTCCTCTATTGCTTATGCTATTTTGATTAATGGGGAGGCTTCTAATTTTTTTAAAAGCAACTGAGGACTTAGAAAAGGTTGCCCATTGTCGCCCCTTCTATTCATCATGGTTATGGAAGGTCTTAGTCTTGCTCTTAAAAAAGCACAAGCCGATGGCACTATTTCCAGAATTAAGGTCTCAAGATTGATTAAGGTTCTTCATATGTTATTTGTTGATGATATTCTAATTATGACAAGAGCGTCCCCGATGGGGTGGGAGAAAATACAAGTTATTCTTCAAGTTTTCTGTCATGCTTCAGTCCTGGTGATTAATGCTCAGAAGTCTGTATTTCTACACTCGGGGCTCTCTCCGAAAACTCTACGGTCTATACAAGACATTCTTCTCTTTTCTTGTAAAGAGCTTGCCTTGGGATTTAAATATCTAGGGTATGTGTTGAAACTAGATATTTATAAATCAGAGGATTGTCAATGGCTATTCGACAAGTTCGAGAACATGATAACTCATTGGTGTAACAGATGGTTGTCCCTTGGGGGACGATTTGTTTTGATAAAGACCGTCTTAGAGAGCCAACATGTCTATTGGATGGCCCTTGATCATATTTCGATGGTTGTTCTTCATAGGATACGTAAGTTGAGCATTGTTTTCCTCTAATCAGGCAACAATTTCAAGCATAGGTATCATTTATGCAGTTGGAACTCCATAGCAAGACCCAAACATTATGGAGGTTGGGGCCTTTAAAATATCTTTGTCTTCTATAGAGAATTGGCTTCAAACACCTTGTGGAGAGCTGTGATGAAACCAGGAATTTGGCAAAGGGTACTAAAGGACAAATACTTTCTGCATGGATCAGTCCTGACTTGGCTGCGATTGACGGATTCGGTCTATTCTTATGGATCTTAGTTGTGGAAAAATATACAAAACACTTTTCCAATCATTCTTCAGTGGATGGCATGGAAGCCAGGCTCGAGACACTCAATTATAATCGGGAAGGATGCGATTTTAGGCCTGGGACATGACACCTTTTTGTGTCGGGATTTGGTGAATCGACTAAATCAAAAGGATATTCATCTATTATTTCAAGTGAGCCGGAGGATGATTGGGAGCGCGGCTAGATCAAGCTGGATCAATAGTGTTGATTTGGGGCTGGAAGAGAATCTTGCAGTGGAATGGGATAGCTACAGGCAGAGCTTGATCGATTCTAGCATTTCTTTAGTGGATAGACAATATGATCTTATTTGGACTGGGGGTGATATGTCTGGCCATATTTCTGTTAAGAATGTTTATGAAGCTTTATCCAATAAACTGTGGAAATACAAACTCGGTGCCTGGAGGAGAAAAATTTGGAAGTGGGATTGTGCTTTGAAGATAAAGCTCTTTGTTTGGCTTTTAGCTGAAAATAAGATATTATCCTGGAAAATTTTGCAAAAGAGAGGATGGAAGGGGCCAGCCTTATGTAATCTGTGCAAAAATAAAAGAGAATCAACAAAACATTTATTTGTAAATTGCACCTTCACTATATTAGTTTGGGAGGAAGTTAAAAAGGTTTTAAATCCAGCTAATGGATGGAATGGCAAAACGGTGAATGAATGTTTCCAAGATTGGGAATCTCAGAATTCTAATATTCATGCTCTTCCAGCCTATATTTGTTGGTACATTTGGATAGATAGGAATAAGTCCATCTTTGAAGAAAAGTTTCCTTCACTGCAGAGAATTGTTTATCTAGCCCAAGGAGCTATGGGCGTATTAAAGAAATTTCATAAAGACTGTATTCCAAGGTCTACTGCCACAACTATTCCTGTAGATAAACCTCTTGCTTGGTTTGATGGGGATGCTCAACAAAATGGTATTCTTAGTGGCGTTGGTAGTGTCATAAAGCTTGTTGACCGTAGAGAATATAGATGGATCCTAAATTGCGGAAAAGGTACTAATTCTCGAGATGAACTTATGGGAGCTTGGGCTACAATAACTCTTGCAGCTAGACTCGCAGTTTATGATTTACATATTTTGGGGGACTCTAAGATAGTCATTGATTGGCTTAATCGAAAAGGTGTGTTAATGGCGGCAAATCTTGATGGCTGGAAGGATAGAATATATGAACTCATCTCGCTCTTCAGGGCTATCTCCTTTGCTCACATATACAGGGAAGAAAAAAAACAAGTTGATTGCCTTTCAAAAAAGGCTCTTTCCAGTAGTCGAGGGAGAATTACTTATAATCTTTGGGTTTATGGCCATGAGGCCCCTACCCTCTTCATAAATATGTATTGATTTTCTCGGGGTCTCTCTTTGTCATTGTTCTCTTTTGGGACAAGCCTTAGTATTTTTATGTTCTCCTCTTGGATAGAGGATCCTAGACCGGCTTGTAGTTTTTTGTCGTTATGCTGAAGATAAAGGTACTAGTCATTTTTTTGATCTTTAATCAAGTCTATATCACTGCTTTTCTATGTATTGGACTATCCATATATAAGATGTCTTTGTTAGTGATGTTTCTAATTTTGTAAAAAAATTATATTATTATCAATATAATGTGGAATTTTCACTTAAAAAAAGTGTATATGAAATTAAATGGAATTGGAATACATTAAATCTTTAAAATCTTTCCAAGAAAGAAAATCATCACATCCATTTGAAATACACATAAATTTGGCTCCTCCTCGGTTGGATAGAGCTAATTACAAAAAAGGAGGACGAGGCGTTTCCTTAAAGATTAGTTTCACTAATGATCCAATGCGTGTCACTAGCATTGTGAATTTCTTTCCACCCATTTTCAATGTTTAGTTTATTTTATTGTGATTAGTTATTGATATAAATTAACTCACTCTTAGAAGATAACTCTCCCATACCTAACCTAAATAAAACTTGCTCTACCTATATATTATATTTAAGTGGCTACTCTTGGGAATAATAACTTGAATATGTTGAAAGCTAGTGAATATCAATATGCTTATGTTAACAGTATGGTGAAAGCAATGTAAATATTAAACTAATCCCTATACCTATAAGTATAGGTATAAAATAAAAGTATACTTAGTGGTAATTTTGAAAATATGTTTAATAAGTATATTTAGGTGTTATTAGAAATTTCAATAATTTCAACAATTTAATACAATAAAAAAATGATTTTTTATCCTTTTTGTGATGTTGGATATGAAAAAAAAACTATTCCATTATTATTTTTTTCAAAGATTAATATAAACAAGTATTAACAAGTTCACTTTAGTTGACCCTTAGATGGGGTAATAGGTAGGAAAGATGTCAAAACAATTAATGTGGCAAGTGGTGAGGGCATATATGGGATTCATGCAAGCGTAGGGGAGATGGAGTGGGAAGGATTTCATCACACTTAAATAATCTACTTCTAGACTAAGCTACATGAGGAAATGATGAGGAGGGTAAGAGATGGGATATGGAAGGAATTATGGAAGACTATGGCTTTTAATCAAGGTCATGTGTTCATTCCAATCCCCACCCTCACTATCAATCCAAATGATTATGTGGACATTCCAATTGCACTTCATCTCTGTAGAAGGAAATTTGTGAGTAAGGTGAATGTTAACGAAATTAGGGGAGAAGAAGGCAATATAGAACAAGTTAAGGGATATTCTACTAAAGGTATGGATTATAAGGTGAACATGTCATGGGTTTTGAAGTATAACACCATTAAAAGGAAAAGGGAAGTAGTAGAAGAAGCTCAATGGAGACATTGGGGCATAGGAGACCTCTTAAGCATAAGGAACACGAGGATAACACCTCCATATGGTCTTGCTCCAGTCATCAAAATTCATAAGATTTTTGTATAGCCAAAAAATACTCACTACAAGGCATAAGACCACTACCATTTATAATTTGGATAGCATGGAGGATAAGGTTTGAGCTAAAAGGGAAACCACTAATAGCGAACACATTGACAATAACTGGAGAGCATTGTGTTGAATGTTGAGTTCTTTGGGAGCAAAACCAACTGTGACTTTCTCATTGTTGAATTATATTGGCACACCAATGGGATGATTACTTGTCACATGGACACAATCTCAAAGAAAAACAAACCCATCCTAAACACCATCCCATACAATTGCATTATCTTGATGACACATATTGTAGCCATATCGATACCATCCAAGGGTCTGAGAAGGGACTATAAAACATTGGGGACCAGGGGCCCATGAAGAATTTGCAATTGTAGAGGTAGACCTAGAGTCCTAGGTGGGAGCCAACCCCTAACACCCCATTTCCCTGGTAGAAGACGAAGACTAACACATAGTTTTTCAAGTTCATATATATCTCTAAGGTTATGTTTTCTTTTGTTTTTCGATTACTACTATGCTAGCTTAGTTTTTGAAGTGGGGGATGAAACTATATTTACTATTGTCAAGATGCTTGAAGTCATGCTTTAGCAAACCAATAAATTGTTTCGACATGATTTAGTTATTATTTGCTTGAACATGTTTTGGATATTCTCTATTTAGACATGTAGATATTTTCGTATTTTTATCATGATTCTACTCAAACTTTTAAGTTTGAAAAACTGTTATATGAGAAATCAAATGAAGTTCATTTAATCAAACTCACATTCTAAATGTAAATATCCTTATACATATGAATAGGTAATTATACTTAGACTTTCAAATAAAAAATGTCACTGTAGTTTAAAGTCATTTTTTTATCTCTTTTTATATTTAATAATAATAAAAAAATAGAATTATTTTTATGATAATAAAAAATATTAATTTTAAAAATTATTCGAATTATGCAATTATTAATTGAATCATCTAATCAAAGGTGTAATCATTAATTGAATCATTTTATTATTTTATTAATTAATTTAGAATAATTTACGTGGGAATTTAAGAGAAAGGTTCGTTCTCCGTGAGAGCATATAGTAATATTTGATGACCAAAAATACAATTAAATGTCAATGTATTAAATGCATAATAGGTAGATAAAGATTATTATGAATTATATTTTTAAAAATTATTTAAATTCAGATTGCATGATTGTTAATTACTATAGCACACTCTAAGTAGGTTTGATTTATATGTATTATATCCTCTGTGAATCACCATAATAAATACTAAATGGAGTTATATTATAGAATAATTAACATATTTTATTAATATTGTAATTTTTTTGGATAATAAAGAATTTATTTTGAAAAATATTTAAACATTATATGGTATTAAATAGTTATAAGTTTTTACTATCATGATTCAAATTAAATGATTTTGTATAATCAGAGTTAGATACTGGGTTTAGCAGCACCAAAGCTCACAACATTCCTTCCAATCCTGGTTGATAGACCAGTTGCCTGATAAGAAGTGGTTCCAGAGAAAAGAGCAGCAATTGTAGCTCGAGATCCTGTTCCATCATCTTAGCCCGCATCTTAGCCATTTTAGCCTGCAGCATCTTCTCCATTTCTAGATCCAGAGCTAACGAAAATTTCCAGGGTTGAACCATAATATGTGGAAAAAGTTGTTTACCTCATCGATAAGGAACTTAGCTGCCTGTTAACCGGTTGATTCACCATCATCAGAAGCAGATATTGTATGGTAATTTTTATGTGTGCAGTATAACATTAAATGATCAAAAAAATTCAAATTTAATTTAAAAACATATCATTAATAATGTTATTCATTAACATGCTCATAATACATGTTATTAATAAAAAACATTAATCATCAAATCAAATGTGTCAATATCAAATGGAATGTGTGATAGAAAAATGAACGATAATGACATCAAGAAACATCGAACAACATCAACCAAACATATGCATGATATGAAAAGGCATTATATATATATAGCCCCAAGGGTTAACTCAAGTGGTCTTGAGCCAGATGTGAGATCTCTCCCTCGGTGATCAATTGGGGAGGTCACGAGTTTGACTCTCTTGATCCCCTTGGGGTTAGGCTATGTAATTAGGGCTAACAATTTACTTTGTTTACCATCCATGAAATGTGGGGAAGTACTCGAAGCGTTTCCTATGATTTATTCTGTCGAAAAATAATAATAATAACAATAATGTGTGTGTGTGTGTGTGTGTCAAACACACATTACAAGTATACATCTCAACAATCAATACATTGTGAACTACTGCTAGGTTCGACACTGGAGCCAAAGGCGCCAATACCTTTGATATGTAAGAATGCAGTTGAACACCAATATAGATATTGAGTATCTAAAAGAGCCAATAAGATCTTATTCATAACACAATCAATAGCTTACGCAATAGGCGGAGTTGTAGTTGATGCAGTAGGTGGAGAAGTATGTGGATCATTAAGAAAAGAACTAGATGGAGCATTAGGTGGAGTGGTGAGTTGAGAGCTAAGTGGTCTGATGAGTGGAGCAATAAGTATAATAGAAGGTGGTGTAGTAGGAGAAATAGGTGGCATAGGTGGAGGAGGAGATGAACAAGGAGCATCCTCAAACATCTTGTCATCAAAAGACGTAGAAGACGGATGAACACATCCGACATATCTTCACTCCTCAACATTGGCCCTTTGCAATGCCACAAGGATACACAACATATGATGAAACAATAATGTCATATCTCAAGGAAGGCCCATAAAGATCTTATCAAAATTGAGATCCTAGCCAAACACTCTCAGTCAAATTGGTTGGACTCTATATATGATCTTCAAAGTACACATATGATCAATGAATTGGCAATGATATCGAAGATCTGGTCACATTTGGCACATATGAGGACTCCACTCCCAAGATGTCACAATAACCCTGGCCATGCTCATGTTAGGCTAGGGAGGAGGCCCCTCGTCATCATATGACCCAATACCTATAAAATAGTAAACAACAATTTAACAATTTAAACAAAATATTATAATTAATAACATGTGCATTAAATATGACCAAAAAAATGAACCTAGACTAATCAAAATGTCACAATAATATTACCCCTCTTGTCTGGTGGTTTAGATATAATATATAGTAGGTTTTAACACCCTTGCTAATCCATCCTCCCATAAGGATATTTTACAAGGTCAATGATGTGATCATCATCGCTACCTAACCTGCAAATGACATCCTCATCCACAACCCTACACATGAAATATAATTGACCCCTCTTGGGAAACATCTATCCCTAGATGTGTATCTACATGTCAGTGATATGTCTAAGAGAGTGTTGGTCAAATGATGATCGAATCATCGAAAACATCTCAAAAAATATACAAAATAACTCTGAAGCAAAGGGGAAGATATGTCTCCCATCCAACATGCTACAACATTTATATAAAGCAATATGAAACTATAACAATAGAATAATGAACCACCTAATCAATTTGGATTGTTGAAAAGGGATATCTACATAATGCATCATAGGGAAACTAATGAGATGCCCATCAATATTATGGTGTGCTACTGTAGTGATGATGAGAAATGAGCACCTAACCTCCTCATCTCTAAAAGAATGTAAGAGCATTTGTCCCCAGTAAACAAGAACTCACTAGGGTGGGTAATATCTATACTGACATATCTCTTGACAAATTCTAGTTGGTTCTCTCCTACCAAGGTGACACATCGAGGAAATGGGGAAAATATTCCCCACTCCTAGATATGTTGGTGATGAAATACATGTCCTCCTTTACGGGTTGATACAACAAATTAGGACCAACCTTGAATGTAGGTCTAAGATGATATCAACGACAAATCAAATAGTACATGAACTCAGTTTTTCCCTTCAGAGATTTAGCCTTGCCATAAAACTTAATGAGTTTAACATCCCTCAAAAAGAGGCAAGTCCTGACACTAATCAAACACAAAAATATATATGTCTCCCTCTCTCGAACCTCTAAAAGATGCACAAAGCTATATGGATCAACCTACTAATGTCAGTGTCCCTAATTAACATAGAAAACTCATTAGGAAAACATAGATATAAAAGATACAACATGTACTAAATTAGCATTATTAATGTTCGTTCAATGTTGAATTTTAAATTTCGTACATTAACAATTGGTAAAAAACTTCAATGCACCTATTTAGTTTCAATATAATTAATGTCTTTGATGAGCCTATTTTTTTACAATGCACTAGCTTCTATGCTACCAAAGAGCGCACCAACAACAATGTGCTTGTAAGACATGCCAACATTAGCACACTCTTCTCTCTAGTCCATGTAAGCATAACACCCCTGAATGGTGAGTTGATTCATCCAAAAACTCATTGATGCATGCATCAACACACACACCAAACTAACAAATTTTAATGTCTATCACTTTAATTCATACATCGATGTATTTAGCCACATATGGTGCTTCACATGGAAGAACCAATAACATCTAATAGAGGTGCTACAAGGCCATGTTAGTGCACTACAAATAGAAGGCACGTCCAATATGATAATGGCGTGTGTCAGTTCAAATGGATAACATAATCATTGGTGCATTGGGTCATCCAACAACCCATCGTTATGCACATTAAAATGAATTGGACCAAAATATTTATTTCGGTGTGTTTCATTTTATAGGACACATTGGTGGGTCTATTCCAACCACATTCATTACACAAGCCATGTGTGTCTTTTATTAGTACTCTTAACTAGATAGGTCGCATCGAGGTGCACTAGTATATCTTATGGCATGGAGGAGCACAATAAACACACATGCTAAATCTTTTCAAATACTTGGTGCACTTACAATAGTCAGGAGCATCGAGGAATTTCCTACTTTTTAACCCAATTTAGTGCATTGTGAAAGCAAAGCATATGCACTGATAATTTAGTGAGATTATGATGTTTGGTGGCACCAAGGAAGGAGCGCTAATTCATCCAATAATGTACCAATGAGTGCAATAAAGTAAAAATACATAAAAATAACAAATTCCAACGCATATAAATTTCATGCATGCCCTGTTGTGTGTAGATTAAATGTTGTGCCTACATGGTATTGGATAATAGGGGAATTGTAGGAGTGGTTAACTCTGAATTCCAAGAGAGGGATCAAGTGGTGTGAAAATATACCATTACAACACTTAAGTACAATGAACATGTTAGAGTACTAGGGAATTTTAGAAGGGAAGAACAATCAATTCCAAGCAGAGGTGGTGTTAATAGACATTATTATAGAACTAAAGCACTAGTAAGCATAACTCAACATCTAATGGATAACATCAAATACTACCAGGATAGACCAATCCATAGGATCATTTATGTATAACCCAAAGCATTACTAACTCCTGAAATATAAGGAGGACATAGTCAACTTTGATCACCTTAGGTGCGCCTAGATCTCCAACTTTTCTACTTGACCTACACACCAATTGATTGAGTTGGGACAACCTTTAGTCAAGTTAATAAACCAATCGACTACCCAACTAAACACTCAATTGACTCCCCATTCAACCTTTGAATAAGGACAAATGTAATGAAACTATTGTTCGAACACCCACCCGTTATCACAAATTATATGGAGATTCAGGAGGTGGAATTATCTATGTACATGTACATCGAACCCCCCATAACAACAAGTTCCTAAAGTATAAGTATAGCCTAAAGTTTCACATAATTGGATTCTATCAAGGGCTTGATAAAATATATCAACAATATGATCAGGTGTCCTACAATAAATAAGAGACACAACTTTCTCTTGTACTAATTATCTCAAATAATGGGCATGAAGGTGCACATGCTTTCTTTTCTTATGAGAAATAGAGGTTTCAACTAATGGTATTGTGATTTGATTGTCATAAAACAATAAAGTTGATTACTAAAAAGGAAATGTGAGTTCGCCCACTAGGTTGTGAATACACATTGCCTATGTGCCAACATTGATTGTACATATTGCTCAACTTCTATGATCAATAGGGAAATGACCTTATATTTATTACAAGACCATACTATGGGTCCATATCCAAGATGAAATACATAGCTTGAAGTTGGCAAATGTTCATCTCTATCTCTAACCCAATATGGGTCTGTATAACTGAACAATTGGTTCACATACATACTTTGGTCTCTATCAATCTACAAAACTTGGATGTCTAGAAAAATGCAATAGATCGAGGTGAATCATTTCAATTGTATTTGTTAAATATTTCTTCAAACCCAAAATTAAGTTGGCACTACCTCCAATAATAACTAAATCATCAACATGTAGTGCAACAATAAAGTATCATCATTCACATGTAAAACATAAATGATGTGATCAAATTCACAATGCTTTAAACCAAAATTGAGAATGAACCTGTCAATTTTATCACACCACCCCTAGAGGACTGCTTTAAACCATACAATGATTTCATCACTCGAGACACAAGATTGCCATCTTTTTCAAATCCAAGGGTTTCTCCATATAAATCTCCTCGAAGATGTCATGATGTAAAAAATGACTCTTGACATCCATTTGATTTACCTCCTAACCAAATCAAGCAGCAAGTGAAAGAAAAAACCTAACATAGTTCATTTTTGCAACATGGGAAAAGTTCTTAATGCGGTTGATGCCTTCCTGTTAAGAAAATCCTTTTGCTACAAACCAAGCCGTATGCTTCTCAATAACACCTTCAAATATTAATTTATTCTTATAGACCTGTCAACATTTCACCACAATATTTCCTTGCAGTCAAGGAACTAAGTCCGGAGCGTTATTCTCCATAAAGAAATTGTACTCTTTATCCATAACATTCTCCCATTTAGGTTGACCATGTGCATCTGCATATATATCAGGATCACGTGCCTCTAACACACATGTCATTGAAGCAACTCTACCACGTTGTTTATGTCACCTAGTCTTCTTTGAGTCATTTAAATTACCTACATCAACAAATACATATTGAATTGTCTTTGTTACCCATCAGGGAACATGAATGTCCCTTGAGTCTATGACACGAGTCAAATGTCTGATCGACAAGTAAATAGACATGTCATCCAATGTTGCGTAATAGTCTATTGATCCAAATTCTTAAAAATTCAAAATCGATCACTACTTAATAAATCAAAAGAGGAGTTTAATGGAGAAAAACTTGAAGCATATTCATCAAAGACAACATCCCTCCTACAAATAACTATTTGTTTAATTGGGTCAAACAACATGTAGGATTTTGACTCATTAGAGTATCCCACTATAATACAAGCATGATTGTTGGCATCTAGCTTATTTCACTTATCATTTGGAAAATGAGCCCAACATAAACATCGAAATGTACTAAGATGTTCTACCGAGGGATTCCTTCAATTCCATTTCTTAAGAGGGGTCATACCCACATTGCTTTGGTTGGAATCATGTTCATAAGGTATATTGAGTAGTAGATAGCCTCTACTCATAATCTAATAGGCATACCTTTGGCTTGAAGCAAGCATCAACACATTTTGAACAAAGTTGGATTCTTCCATTCAACAACATTATTATGCTCAGGTGTGTAAGGTATAGATCCCCACCCAAAGATACATTTAAATCATAGACATCGCACAGGGTGACCACATTGCGTTTTAGCCAATGCACTGAATTTCTTGAATTTTTCAAAGACATGGTCCATATTCTTCAAGAAATATACCCAAGTACATCTAGAAAAATCATCAATGAAGGTCAAAACATACCTCACAATAGCTAATGATCTTTGTTTCAATATGCAAAGGTCATTGTGGATAAGTTTCAGGTGGGTTCTTTCTCTCAAAGACTTCCTAGTCTCAAATGCATCTTAGTGATGCTTTCCAAGCACACACCCTTTTCATACACCATCGAGAGGAACTACCCTAGGTAGTCCATTGACCATATTAAACTTTACCATTGGTTTCATAATTCAAAAAATTATATGTCCAAGTTGTTGGTGCCAAAGTCTACTTTGGTTGTCAGTCTTTTCTATGAGTGCAAGCAGTCTTGGATCTTGCTTAGGGAAGTTACAAAACTTATACAAATTGTCTTTAGAGTCAAGAATACCCTTAACAATAACATCATTGTTAACATCCTTCACAACAAACTTATTAGGCCAAAATTCAATCTTTTTTCCAATCTAAGTTAGTTTGGGTATGGACAAGAGATTGGCACTCAAACTTGCTACATGATACACATAAATTATCACACCATTGTGACATGTAATCCTACCGCAACCAACAATAGTGAGTGCATAATCATCTACAACAAATATTAATTCTTCTACAACCTTACTTATTGAAGAAAAGAGAGAACCATATTTAGCCATACGATGGGTCAACCATAGTCGACCATCCAACCAATTTTAGAAATGTGAGGATGTAATTTATGAGAAGTACTAGCATAGAAAGTATAGTTGTCTCCCTTACCTTATGGAAGTCGATCTACGAGTTAATTGATCAACTAGTCAATACTTCACCTTCAACCTTCTTAACATTATCATCAAGATATTTGTCTTCTTCCAACAAACCTTCTCAACATGTCTTGTCTTTCCATAGCATCAACATTTTATCATCTTATTGCATTTATTCTTTAATGATTGATCATCATATTTTCTCTGGTTAGTGTGGTTGACACGATCCTTTTCATGGTAACCTCCGTGATATTTATCTTGGTTGTATCCTCAACCTCGTTCTCTATAGTTATATCAACCTTTTCCCTTGATGAGATGGGCATGTCGCTTATTATTTAGTTTACCTTCATAAAAAACTTTTCTTGTGTCCCAATTAGCAAACCACAAAAGGAACTGAAGGTAAAGCCTTTACTATCTTCTTTTATGGAAGCCCAAATAACACATAATGTCTCATATAAAACATAGTAGGGTATCTTCATATTTATCAAGATTAGTTTTATAAGCTAATCATCTTTATGGTGTCTTCGGATTCATCGATATTGGTTCTATGAGCTAATAATATTTCTTTGAAAAATACTTTCCACATTCTCCCAATTTCAACTATAGCTCCTTCACCCAAGCCAAATAATATTCAACTTGTCAAAGGAGAGAGGATGATGAGAGATCAACTCTTTCTCAATGTGCATAATCTGATTTTCATCAATCTCAAGAAACGGAGCCTTCAGCTTCTTTCAAACTTGATTCAAACAATTAATCCCACTTCGAAAGTGAATCTCCATGGATATGTAGGTCATCATGACTCATAGAATCTAACTCTTCTTCATGTTAATAATGAACTTATCATTACCATCCTTAGGGTGTGAAACTGCATTTTTATAAACTAACAAAGCACTTTACTTTTCAATAACATTTCCATGTCTTGTGCCCACATGGCATAGTCGTGGCCATTCGTAGCCATGGGTTCTTGCTTAGAATCCATGATCACTTTGCAAAATCCTACTACAACCTAAAACAATAAGTCAATTTAACAAACAAATCCAACTCGACAAGAGTGCATATGCAAGCAACAACCTCCAACTCGACTTGTCGAAAGCAAGTTGGGTCTCAAACAACCAACATTAATACCATGTTGGAGAACCAGGGAATTGCAAAATTGAAGAATGATGAATTTCAAGCAGAGGCGATGTTGATAGACACTATTATGGCACTGAAGCACAAGTGAGAATAGCTCGATGTATAATTAAAAACACCATATGCTACCATGATGAACCAATTCATAGGATCATTGATATATAACCTATAGCATAACTAACTCCCATGAAATAAAAAGACATGGCTAACTTTGATCACCTTAGGCACACCCAAATATTTGACCTTTCTACCTCAACCTATCATCAATGTGTGTGCGTCTATCATCAATGCGTCGAAATGTGCAATGAAAAAATGAGCGGGAATTTCAGTTTTTTTAAATGTGTGTGTTTATAAATGAAAATCCTATTAATTATTTCATTGTTTTGCCAAAATTTTGAGGGAAGATTTGTGCAAGAGAGATTTACCAACAAAGACTTTGGAGTGTGTAGATTTTTTTGAAGAGACAGATTTGAAAGGGATCATCGTAGGTCACACACAAATCTACAAAGGACAAATTTTAGGTATGTAATTTCATTCTATTGATTATCTCAATATTTCCCCGATTTTATTCAAGCAATTTTCCATGCATTCTCAAAAACATAAAAGGGTTTCATTATTACCTTTGGTATTGGAATCCCTAGCTTCCTTGTTGTTTCTCTTGCTTTCCCTCTCTATATTTCACACTGAGAAATTTTTTAAGCAATAGATTTTTATAGGGTTTCTTTACTTATATATGGGGCATTTGGTATTCATTGCAATGGGACCACTCATTGCATTGTATTCCAAACCCGGTCGATGTAATTTATTTTTTTTAAATGCTTTTGCGGGTCATGGTACGCTCTATATAGGACTATTGCATCAACACTCATCTTCCTGTCAATAACACCGTTGAGTTTAAAATAAAAATAACATTATTTTTAATATCAAAAGATTTATATTTTAAATTTGTTCACGGGTTCGAAGGTGTGTAATAAACATGAATTAGGCACCGATGCTTCTATTAATTTATAGAGCAATGTCTGAATATAACAATTTGTTAACAAAATGTTTTTGATTTAATAAGAGCAAGATTATCATATACCGATGCATATACATACTAATAACGCATTGGTGCGTAGTGTTTTATTATACTCACCGAAATCTTATTTTGTAAAAAAAATCGTAATTTTTATATATGATGATTCATGTATTTTTTTTTTATAGAAATAGCCGATAGAAGTTCTAGGAAAGCAACTTATTGCAACAAGCGTGATGGTTGCTCATCCCAACAAGAGAACAAGGCATGTTCTTTAAGTTTTATTAAAAAATTAATATATTTGAATTATATGTAGGTTTAAATTAATGATGTGTATTGGTTAAGGTGTGTCATGTAGAGCAAAAACTTGAAGAAACTTGATAATATTGTTCACACTCTGAGTGAAAAAGAGCGTAAAATGTTTATGGAAATGTTTCAAAGAGAGAGATTAGGTGGATCAAAAGGCAATCAACATGAAGTTTTTCTTTGACTTTTTGTTAAAAATGAATTTCTTAAGTTTAATCGATGACATGATTTAAGCACTCGATTTCACATTTTTTTAATGTTGTGCAGGGACCAATAACAAGGGAATGGAATGTCATCCTAAGAAGATAAAAATGTGAATGATGATGTCTTTCTCCTCGGTTCATTTGGAGTGGTGCTAGAAGTTAACTAGAGGGGAAAATTGTTTTACAAAACTTTGAGGGATTTAGTGGAAAGAATGTATAGATGTACTTTCCACTTACAATACAAAAATTAATCTAATGACTCCAAGAATCAGGTTATACATAAACTACAAGAAGCGTTTCTGGAGCAATGGTCAATGAAACCAGTGAGACTTGCAATAGCAAAAACTTAAAATAACATAAAATAATCATTTAAACAGTGTTATTACTAAACATGCTTTTCTATAATATGTTAAAAAAAAATCCAATTTTTTTTGCTATATTTACTTTCATGTCGATTAAAAAAAAGATTCTTGTGTTTTTTTTTGTTTTTTAAGAAGATTATGAAAATTCCAAGAAACAAACAAGGGGAAAGCCAATATATGTTGGTAGGGATGTCCAAAAAAGTGTACAAGGAAATGGTAAAAGAAATGAACATAATTGCATTACATGAGAAGCCATCCCAACAACAACGTTCATCAAAGGTATCTAATATTTCAATTATTCTTTTATGTACATCAAATTTAATTATCTCATGAAATACTAATTTTCAATTGTTTTGCTGCAGAAAATAAAACAAAATGGAACCTATTCGACACATAGGAAGGATGACGAGGAATAAAATGGTTGATCACAAAGTTTGTGAGTACTTACATTTTTGTCCTCACTTAAGATTACATGTTTGTTGTGATGTTTATATTTAAGTAATTAATTTACACTTGTCCATGGATGTCTTCTAATAGGTGCTAACATACAAAGGAGATCAAAACGATGAATTGATAGACATTGGGTTAAGCATGGGTTGTGAGTATATGTTGAAGTATCAAAGTTTAATTAAAGAATTTGTAAGTGGTTATGTTGTTTAACTTCCCTTGTTTTATAATTAATGGAACAACAAGAAATCTTTATATTAAGTATATGGATTGTGCTTTGTCATGGCGTATTAAACATGCTGGAAACAAAGTATGGAGTGCAACTAACATAAGAGGGTTTGAGAGACGACATGTGGCATGGATTCGAAAGAATGTATATTTTTTATGAAGCACTAGATGTTATGGTACGTTTTTTTATTTACGCAATCATGTATATTCCACTATATATATATATATATATATATATATATATATATATATATATATATCACACTTTATTTATATGTATGTAGATGGAACATGAAGATGCGGAACATAAAAAAACAAGTCAATCAAGAAAACATAAGGTTAAATAAGCAAAGTACAATATTGCCTACAAGTGATGAAGAATTCGAGCGATGACAAGAGTTCAAGTGATGAATGACAATGAATATAATTGAACATTACTGCAAGTTGTATGTTTTTGAATATGTGTCTATGAAAATCACATATTTTGTTTAATGTACTCAAAATATCGTCCCAATTGCACGAGGAGATGTCACTGAAAGTGTAACAATTACATATTGGTTGCATTTTTATTATTGTGGACCTTTACACTATCCCATTTTGTATGACGATGGGTGTCTTATTCATATATATTAAAATGGGTTTCTTATTTTATTGCATTGTTGAATGTTGTAAATTGTTGCATTGTTAATTAATTAATATATGGATGATTTATGTTGTTACAAATAATAGAGGTGTAATTCGTTGGTTAATGAATAAAAGCAATCATTATATCAAAACACAATAATAAAAATCAATATTATGATAAAAATATATTTGATTTTGAGATGATTAATTGAAAATTAAAAAACAAAAAACAAATAATTAAAATATATACATATCGGTGCACTGTATTCTTTTCAACTCACTAAACATTGTGATTTCATGAGTTATACGCACTATGCCTATTAATTACATTTAAGCATCGATGCTAAAAAAAGGTGAAAAAACATTGTTGCCTTAAACGACATAAGGTACGATTATATTTATCATTTCAAAATATTACGATGCACATAATTACAATACGCATCGGTGCTTTACACATAATATATGCACAGGGGCATTACATATAATATACACATGGGTGCTTAGTTACAAAGAATGGCACTGCCATCGCACCTTAAATATTCAAATTTTCACTACCCTCTGGTGCACATGGTAATATAGGCATCGATGCATTCAAATTATATGATTGTTGGTGTGCCCTAAAACAAAAAGAACAATCTGGTGCATATGAATTATACAAGCACCAATGTTGCAGATAAAAAACAATATGGTCGGGTGTGTACAAAAACAAACAAACAGAAAAACATCGGTGCTACATACAACATAAAAGGCAGAATCAGTGCACAATAATTATAAGTGCACCAGTGCTTTGTATTGATGTGTATGCATCAGTGCATGCTACTTGATACCACACAAGTGTGTTTTACCAATACAAGCACCAAAAAAAAGAAAAAAAAAAACCTCCAGTAAAACCTCCTCCTACCCAAATTTTGTTAGTTATAGCGAACGTCCATTAACACATCTGTTATGAATAGCGGAGGTTTTATTGAAATATTTGTCGAATCTTGTAACACTAAAAACCTTCGCCAAAACCTCTACTACAATGTGTTTTCCTTGTAGTGCCATTCAAATGAGACAATACCACCTTTAATTGCGACTGACCATTTGAACTTCAACTATCGACTAATTGTCTTTATAAGATCTAGAGATCGGATGAACCTGGTGTTCCAATAGAGCACAACTCAACACAAGGAATGAATGTATGATAAATGTATTGTTTGATTGATATACCAACTAACTGCCTTAAAATGAGAAGACTTAGAACACTTTGATCGTGTTAGGTGCTCTTGAGATCTAGGTTTTATGCCTCAACCTACATACTAGTTAATCTGGTTAGGACCACCTTTAGTTCATCCAACTAACTAATAAACCACTTAGTCGACCTTCAACTATTTGTAGAGTGATATTGATCAAATTCATAAACATCAAAATTTGGAAGATCGTGGTGTTCTAACACCCCCCCCCCCCCCCCCCCCCCCCCCCCTCCCCACTGTCGACACAACTCTTAGGAGATTTAGGAGGTATAGGGGCCTCATAAAGATATCAATATTTTGATCATCTATCCTGCAATCAACAAGAGACACAACTTTCTCCTTCACCAATTGCCTCGGGTAATGTGCATGAAGCTCCACTTACTTCATGTTATTGTTAGTAACAAGGTTATTACACTTTGATTGTCATGATACATTATAGTTGACTCCTCAAAGGGAAAATCGAGCTCACTCATCATGTTGTGAATCCATATTTCATGTATTCTAGTTTTAACTACACCTCAATATTCAACCTCGATGATCAATAAATTAACAACCTTCTACTTCTTATAAGACTACATTATGGGATGAGACCTAAGATGAAACACATAGCTTTAAGTCAACTTCATGTCATCTCTGTCACCCACCCAATCAGAGTTGGTTTAATTAACCAATTGGTTCACATTCTTGTTGTAATACTTTATACCAAGTTGATATGTACCCTTCATATAATTGAAAATCTTAATTGTGGCCTTCAAGTGGATTTCTTTTGGATCTTGCACGAAATTAAAGGCCATACTAATAACAAAGGATACATCATGACCATTATGAATCAAATTAGTTAGACTATCAATAAGTTGCATGTAAAGTGTAGCAATAACTTTAGAAGTGTCAAACTCGTTAACCAACTTCACTCTTTACTAATATGGAGTAGCATAAGGCTTACAATCATCCATTTTGAACAACTCCAATGGATCCAAAGCATACTTAGGTTAATATATAAAGATATCATCATCCATTTTCAATACTTGAAGTCCCATTGGTAAATGCAATAAACTAAGGTCAGTCATTTCAAATGTATTTATTAGCTTCTACTTCAAAACCTAAAACATGTTAGCATTACTTCCAGTAATGACCAAATCATTGACATATAGTGCAACTATCAAAATATCATCAGTCACATTTAATACATAAATTTTGTGATCTGATTCACGACACTTGAAATATGATAAAGAAAAAACCTATCACTATTCTCATACCATGCGTCTCAAAGCTTGTATCAAATAATATAGGGATTTATTTAGATGACACAAGATTTCCATCCTTATCAAAACCTAAAGGTTTTTACATGTAATTCTTTGGGTCAGGTCACCATGTAAGAAAGAACTCATGACATCCACTCGATGTACCTCCAGTATGAAATGAGTAACAACAAAAATAATCTTTGTAATTGGGGCAAAGATCTTGATGTAGTCAATACCTTCATGATGAGAAAACCCTTTTACTATTGAACGAGCCTTGTGTCTTTCAACAAAACCTTTTGATGTGAATTTATTCGTATAGACTCCTCATCGTTTAACATGTTCTTTCCTTGCAGTAGGGGAACCAATTTTCAATTATTATTTTTCATCAAGGAATTGTACTCTTTAGCCATAAAATTCTCTCGTGTAGGTTGATGGTGTCTATATGCATATGTATCGAGATCCCATTCCTTTAGCACATATTCCATCAAAGAAATACTGCCACAATGGTTTTTTCCTCTAATCTTCCTCGAGTCATTTACATTGCATGCATCAACACCAACAACTTTAATTGTCTTGATCGCCCACTAAGGAAGACTAATTTCTCTTGCAAAAGGAGTTCCTACAATAAATTCACCACAAGGGACCATATCTGAATATTTAGGAAATCCATTGTAGTTGACTTGGTTGAATAGGATTGACTACAAGTTAGGTTGATTATATAAATTGGCTCCTCAAATACTAAGTTGGTTGAAACATTGGTTGATGTAGTGTATAGATCAGTTGATACAAAATTCCTCACAATTTTAAATGAATCGCTACCTAAAAGTATAGAAGAGGAGTCCAACAAGGGAATATCTAAAGATTGTTAATCAAAACAGCATCCCCCTTGCAAATAACTTTCTTTTTAACTAGATCAAAAAGTTGATAGTCTTTCAACTAGTGAGAGTAGTCCACCACGATAAAAGCATGACTCTTTGCATACAACTTCTTTTAATTATCATTTGGAATATGAACCCACACTATATACCCAAACATTATGAGGTGTCTAATAAGGGTTTTCTTCCACTCCAATTCTCAAGAGGAGTCATATACCTCATAGCTTTGGATAGAACCACATTTACAAGATAATTTAAGCATTAAACAACCTCTTCGCAAAATACAATCTTCATACTTTTGGCCTGAAGCAAACGCCTTGCAATTCCTTGCTCACATATTCTCCCCCACTATCAAATCTACATATTCTCCTCCATTGTCAAATCTGAAACATTTCATAGGTCAACCACATTGATTTCCAATGAATTCCCTAAATTCCTTAAACTTTTCAAAGACATGATACTTATTCTTCAAGAAATATACCCAAATATACATGGAAATATCATTAATGAAAGTCAAAATATACCTTGCACCAACTAATGATGGTTGGTTAATTATAAAATGGTCAATATGATAAGTTATATCCAAGTCTTTACTCTCTAAGACTTTCTTGTCTCAAATGAAACATGGTGATGATTTCCAAGCATGCACCCTTCACATACACCATTAAAGGGAACTATCTTTGGTGATCCATTGCCACATTAAACTTGACTATTGATTTCATACTTTTGAAATTTAGATGTTTGAGTCACTAATACTGAATTTTGCTTCTGTCATCAACCCTAGCTATGAATGTAGTCGGTCCTATATCCTACTTAGGGAAGTCATAAAACTTATACAATATGTATTTAGGGTGAATAATACGCTCATTGTAGCCAACAAATTCATTATTAGTTTCCTTTGAAACAAACCTATTAGGCCAAAATTCACCCTTGTTACTCGTATGGGTTAGTTAGGGTGCATATAGTAAATTCACACTCAAACTTGGTACATGATATTGTTAGTGGTCACACCATTCTAAAATTCAAACCTAACATAACCAACGCTAATAATTGCATAATTATTTGCAATAAATACTTATTCTAGTGTAGCCTTATTTAACGAAAAAAAATAGAGAAGCATCCTTAGCAATATGATGGGTACAGTTGGAATTGACTATCCACTCACTTTTAGAAGTGTGAGAATTTAATGCTTGAGAAGTATTGACATAAAACTATAGTTTTCTCCTTCACATTATAAATGTTGATGCCATAAATTGATTGGTCGATTAGTCGACACCTCGCCCCCAAGCCTTTTTACCTTTTCCTTGATGGCATTGGCCTTCTTCCAACAAGTCTTATTTACATGTCATGCCTTTCCATAATATATACACACCTTCTTCTTCTTACTTATCTTGTTCGATGGTTAATCATCACGCTACTTCTTGTTGGTCAAGTTGACACATCCTTATCATGGCAACCTCCATGACCTTTCTCTGAATTAAATCTACAACCTCTTTTTCTATGGTGATGTTAACTCTTGCCACTAAGAAGATGGGCATGTTTCTTAATCTCGAGTTTAGACTCAATAAGCAATTCTTCTTGTGCTCAAATTAGAAATAATAGAAAGAATCAAAGGTATAGTCCTTATTGTCTTCTTTTATGGAATCCCAACTAGCACAAAATGTCAAACATTAAACTTCAAAAGGTTTCTTCATATTGATCAATGTCAACTTCATAAGTTGACTATCCTTCTTTGAAAAATCCTTCCCACATTCACCCAACTTCAATTGCAACTCCTCATGCGAGCCAAATAATGTTCAATCCTATAATAGGAGAGAGGGGTAATAGATATCAACTCTCCACGAACATGCATAACCTAACCTTCATTGATCTTATCAAAGAGAATCTTCAACTTCTTCCAGACTTGATTCAAATAGTCAATCATACATGCATGAAAGTGATTCTTGTTAAGGTTTAAGCTATTATTAGGATTCTTTTCAATTTACTAGATAACCATAGCATAGATAGGATCACTAAGAGAAACACAATCATAAGATACACAACATTTATCCTGGGAAACCCTCGTGGAGGAGAAAACCCAGCAAAAAATTCCTTAATATAGATAGCCAATACAATGCCAAGTCAATAAACCAAAACACTACAAAATATCCAACATTGAGCAATGTGCCTCTCTCTTCCTTCTTCTCCCAACTGCAGCTACCAAACTTGCGCACTGGATGAGTGAATGCATGAGTGAGATAATGAGGCATTGGCTTGCTTTATTTATACAAACTAGGAGGTGTTGGAAAGGTGTCTCTTCACTAGGCAGGGTCGAATTGTCTTCTTAGCGGTTAAAACCACTTTAATTAGCCTGGGGGCCGACTTCTCAATTTGCATATTATATTTAGGGTTTGACTAATCCACAAAAGGGGATTTGGTCAATTACAATGCCCGGCATGATCAATCCACAAAAGGGGATTGATATAATGAATAATAACTCAATAATAAATAGAATACTCTTTGCAGTTACAATATTTCAACACTCCCCTTTAACAAGAAGGGTATTCTACAACATCATCAGGAGAGAGAGAGGGCAGCAACATCAACAACATTTGGAACACTGACTGGAATATCTATAAATCATCGGAAGTTTTGTTAATCATCAATATCATCATCTACAACATGGATCTGGAATGGCATCATCATCATCTGCATCAACATGGATTAGCATAACACTAATACATCATCATCATCAATAACAACACAAGGTTGATGCAACATCAACAACAACAATATCACAACACGAAGACTAGAGCATCATCAACATCAGCACTAGGATGGAAATCTTCAGCATGAATGATGCAAAAGAATCGCTCCACCTTAGCAAATGCGTCAGCACGCCAACACACAGATGCACAATGGAGAAAGGGAGAGGCACCGACCCTCACATTTTTAAAATTTTAAATATGATTCAATACGGATTTTCGTGTTGTAAGGCTGTAAGAGTCAGGCCATACCTTTGTACATGTAGTGGATAGGGTTGCCTTAAATGGTTGCCTGTAGTAGGTACATATCATAGTCAGGTCTGGACATTCATTTATGGAATGAGCCATAGGAGTATAGTGTCGTAACTGAGACAGTGATAGCACTAAGGCAGTGAAGAGGATAAGCTCGTAGAGCCCTCTTTTGTAATCAGGAGACTTGAGAGAGAGAGATCTCGGGTAGAGAGTCTTAGGAGACTTAGGAGGTAGAATAGTTCAGAGAGAGAGCTTGAGAGAACGTGGACTCTGTTGCAGTCCAGTTTTTGTAAACATCTGTATAGACACACAGAGATAATAGAAAAGCATTTTTTCCTGCATATGGTGTGTTTATGTATTTCTAGTCATTGTATTGCTTTTATATGTCATTCATGTTTGAATGTATCAACTGGTGAAGTATTGTATGAGTTTCAATTGTTTCTCGTCTTAGAGTTTCCGAGTGCAAGGAGTGCACATAGTCCGCAAGGAGTGCGTTGATAGAGGCAAGTTAACCTCAAGGAAAGCTCAGGAGGGATATTGTTGAACCTTCTAAGGAGTGCACAGGAAGAACTCTTTGTTGAGTTCAAAGAGAAGCAGAGTTACTAAGAACTTTGTAGAGCTCTGCCAAGCGAGCATCAAGAGAGTGCAAGTGTGCATAGGAGGAACTCTGTGTTGAGTTCAGGAAGAACAGAGTTACTGAATACTCTGTAGAAGCAACTCTGCAAGGTGTGTATTGAGCAAGGGGAATGCTAGGAGGGCGAGAAGTATTTCTTTTCAAGAAATTTCTCAGATTTGAGTTTGATGAAATCCCAAAAACGCAAGGAGTGCATGGGAGATCGAAATCTTCAAGGAGATCAAGCTCAGGAGGAATAACGCAAGGAGTGCATGGGTGACAGACTTATTCTAAGTCCCAAAGCTCAGAAGAGATAACACAAATAGAGCGTAAGAGAGATAGCGTTTTCAAACATGCAGGTGAGACCTAGAGGTCATGTTCGCGGGAGAAAGTTCAAAGGCCAAAAAAAGCTTTGAACACTTTCAAAATGTTCCAAGTTGAGAGAAGTTGGAAGCTCAAGAGGAGGAGTGAGAACAACTGTTAGATTGGTTGTGGGAAAGGATCCTGGACCATTAGATCAACGTCCAGTGACATAAGGAAGCGCAGAGGAGGAAACAGATCTCAATTGTTGGATCTAAGTGCAGAGGATCAACCATCATCTGATCACGAGAAGGTGTGCGAGCTTTAACTCCTTGTGTACATGCAGGAGGGTGGACTCACAAAATTCCCTAAGTCTCAAAGTCATTTGGGACCATCCATCATTTGGGAGGACACGTGGCAGAAATTCATCAAGTTCGGGTGAAGGTGCTCCATGAGGAATGAGCGCACAAAAGATTGAAACACCTGAAGCCCAAAGAGTTGAAGGGTCGAGAGCCGTCAATTTGAAAAGGGACACTTGTCAATATATCGCGAGCTTTGGGTAAGTTGTGGCGAGGTTTCAGTTGAGAACTGAGATCGTCCAAGCCTGAAGAGCCGAAGAAAAGTTGGATCGTTAAATCCAGCAAGGCACATGGCGAGAGATTGTGAATTCCGGGAGAACATGAAGGAGAAAGGTTTGACATCACCAAAGCTCAAAAAGCCGAAGCGAACAATAATCACCGATCTAGAAGAGGGAGGTGTCACCAGATCGTGGACTTTAGAGGATTCCACTCCGGGGTTTTTATGGAAAGAAGTTTCAGAAAGTTTCGAAGTGTTGAAGGCGGAAGTGGTTAAGGGTCGTCGATCCCATAAGGAGCACGTGGATCGTTGATTTGCGAAGGGACACGTGGAGGATGGAGATTCACTCCGTTAGACAGCCATTGAAAAGTCGTTGGATCAAGAGAGGATAGGTGTCAGAATATCCAACACTCCGGAAGATTTCACTTCATAGATTTGTGGTTGCTAAGATTTGAGAATGTCGAAGGTCAAAATCCTAGAAATGAAGAGAGTCGTCGATGCGAAGGAGGACACGCAGTGCCATATCTAAGACTCCAGAGGAAAGTGGAGGAAAGACAGGTCTGAAGACCCTGAAAAGATCTCAATCGTTGATCGAGGAGGGAGCGGAAGGACCGTTGATCTGATTAAGGAGGCCAAAGTCCTAAAGGGGGAGCACAATCGTTGATTGGGGAGACATGTCTTAGCAGATCTTCCACTCCGAGAGATACCCAGTCAGTAGAGGTGAGAATTTTATAATTGAGATCCTTGAAGGCCAGATTCATGGAGGGAATCCTAGCCATAGGTTCAGGGAGACAGGTGGTAACAGATCTTCCACTCTGGAAGATTGCCATGCGAAGGAAGCGAAAGTTTGAGAGTCAAAACTCTCGAAGGCCGAAAAGTCAGAATCAACGACAGTCGTTGATTTAGAGAGGAGTTACGTGGCGACAGATCATGAACGTTTGAGATCGTGAATGAAGGGATAAGAGGTTGATGATTGGACAATTGGCCAGAGATAGGTAAAGATTCGATAACAATCGTTGATCGAGAAGTAGCATTGAGAGGTTGAAGATCAACGATGGGGAGTAATTACGGGGAAAGGATAGGCTTAGAAGATAATGTTTCTTGAGTAGGTCGCAATTTTAACCACTGTTTTGACGAAGGGATACATGGTAGTTGGAGGTGAATTGCAGGGCGAAAAGCAGGTTGGTCTAAACCAATCTTGCCCATGCCCGCAATCGCATAGTTCCACAAGGTTATATCCTAGGGACATATTGAAGGAAGGGGCTACTGCAAAGGAGCTAGCGCCTGAAAATTGAAGAGCACTAGAGCGCACAGACAGAGAGTGCAGATATTCGTAGGACATGAGCCTAAAGAGGAAAAAGGGACCTGTGTAGAATTTTTTTGGGTTCGATTAGGAGCCTAAAGAGTCGATCCGACTCAAAAGAAGGAAAGATCCAGAGACTGGGAGGTCACGCAGCCCCAGGAGAGAAGGGGGTCTGCATCAATGAAGCTCGCATCTCAACAACATCAACACAAAGATGGAAACCTTCACCAAGAAGCTGGCACCTTAACAACATCAACACGAAGTTGGAAATATTCAACACGAGGCTGGCATCACAACAACATCAACACGAAGTTGGAAATCTTCAGCACAAGTCTGGCATCACAACAACATTAGCACGAAGTTGGAAATATTCATCACAAGGATGGCATCACAATAACATGAGCACGAAGCTGGAAATATTCGGCACAAGGATGGCATCACAACAACATCAACACGAAGCTGGAAATCTTCAACACAAGGCTGGCATCAACACTACTCCCCCTTTCAAGGGAGGTCCTTTCGAACTACACCAAGCTTATCTCTAAAGTGCTCAAACTTTTCACGAGATAGAGGCTTGGTCAACACATCTGCAACTTGTTCATTCGTGCTAACATACTAGAGCTTTATGGCTCCTCTCTGCACCATATCACGGATGTAATGATATCATATTTCTATGTGTTTTGACTTGTTATGGAACACTGGGTTCTCTGTCATCTTTATACACTAGTTATCACATAGAATCACGGTTGCTTCCATCTCCAGATCGAATAGACCTAGCAACAACTTTCGAAGCCATATGGCTTGACAACTAGCGGAACATGCAACAATGTATTCTGCTTCTGTCGTGCCGAGATAAATACTTGATTGCTTCCTACTCAACCATGAGATCACGACTGACCCCAGACTAAAAAAAATCCTTAAGTGCTCTTTCTGTCAGAGACACTTCCAGCCCAATTTGAATCGGTATAACCACTCAGTATGAAGTCGTGATCTCCATTATAACTGAGACTAAAATCTAATGTACCCTTAAGGTACCTCATCACATGTTTTCTAGCAAACCAGGTGAAAACGTCTGGTCTCTACCAGAAATTGACTCAAGGTGTTCACAACAAAACATATATCTCGCCTGGTGTTTTTTAGATACATTAACGATCCAATGATCTGTCTGTACAACGTAGCATCAATCAATTTTGACGAAGTACAAACCAGGAGCTTCAACTTTGTTTCCATGGGTGTATTCATGGATTTGCACTCCAACATATCAAACCTCTTCATTATTTCAACTACATACTTCCATTGGTTAAGGAAGATCTTCTTTGTGCTCTGCCAAACCTCAAGACCTAAGAAGTGCATTAGGCCAAGGTATTTCATATTGAATTCTAAATCGATCTTCTTCTTACAATCAGTGATGAGATTTTCTTCTCCAGTTAGAAGTAAATCGTCGACATATAACAAAAATATAACAAGCTCTACATTCATAACCTTGAAGTAAAGGTTAGAATTTGCTTTACTCTTGGTAAAGCCCAAGCTCATTAGAAAATTCTCAATTCTTCCATATCAATCTCTAGGAGCTTGTTTCAATCCGTATAGAGCCTTCTTCAATCTGCATACATGAGTCTTTTTGTCTTCTATTTTAAATCCTTGATAATGTTCTATATACACTTCTTCTTCAATGACACCATTTAAGAAAGTTGTTTTCACGTCCATCTGGTGTAACTTCCACTTCATCTTAGTTGCAAGGGCTATGATGGTTCTGATTGAAGTGTATCTGGTTACAGGAGCAAATGTTTTCTCATAGTCAATGCCTTACTTTTGAGAAAATCCAAGAGCAACAAACCTTGCTTTGTATTTCTCAATACTTCCATCAATAACATGTTTTATCTTGTATAGCCATTTGGAAGATACCACATCCTTGCTCTTCGGTTTGGGAACTATTTCTCATACATCATTCTTTATAATGGATTGGTATTCCTCTGTCATGGCATCTACCCATTCTTTCTTCTGAATGGATTCTTCAAAGCAAGTAGGCTCCTTCTATAAGAGATCACACATCAAAGCCATATAACTGGAGAATGGATTGGGTTTCTTGTCTTGTCTCAAGGTTCCTTCGGGGCCACCATACTTCTCTCCATCTTGAATAAGTTCCCTTGCCCAAGATGGCTTTATCTTGTGGGATATCGCCATCTAGGAGGTTCTTGAGATTTTATTATGTCGTGATCTCCTAGAATCTCCTCATCAGGGAAATTTATGCCTTCCCTCACTGGTTCTACAACTCTGGGAGCCACAGGTTCTTCTTCATATACTTCTTCAAGCTAGCATCTTCTTGATTTATTGAGTGTAGCATCTTCATCAAAGGTTACATCTCTGTTGATCTCAATATGATGGTAACCTGGTATGTATATTTTGAAGGCCTTTGAGACCTCACATTATCCAACAAATATTCCCTTCTTTCCTGAAGGGTCCATCTTGGTTCTCTTCTCTTTTGGAACATGTACAAATACGACACAACCAAATATTTTGAGATGGATTACTTCTGGCTTCTTTTCGGAGAACATCTCTTCAGGGATCTTGAACCCAAGTGCACTATGGGACAATTTGTTCTGTACATACACTATTTTTCTTGTTGCTTCTGCCCATAAGTGCATTGGAAGATCTTGATCATGGATCATAGACTTCACTGCTTCCATTATAGTTATGTTCTTTCTTTCTGCTACACCATTTTGTTGAGGATTTGAGAGAGTGGTGAGCTCCCTCTTGATCCCGACATCTTTAAAAAAGTTTACAAACTCTTTTGAGGTGTATTATCCTCCATTATCTTACCTGAGTATCTTGATCTTTCTTTCAGAGAGATTCTTTATCAAGGCTTTGAATTCCTTGAATTTACCAAACACTTCAACTTTTGATTTCAAAAAGTAAACCCGGGTTTTGCGAGAATAGTCATCAATAAACGATACATAGTATACATACCCATTGATGGAGGTTGATGGCATTAGGCCATGTACATCTGAGTGAATGAGCTCTAGGACTCCTTCTTCTTTATTGTTTCTCTTTAGGAAAGGGTTATTGATGTTCTTTCCTTGTGCACATCTGTTGCACACACCTTCATGGTCAACCTTGAATTATTGTAGACCTGTGACTGCCTTGCTTACATATGGTAATGCCTTATAGTTATTGTGATCTAGTCTTATATGCCAAATTTCACAAGGATTCTCAATGGAATGAGTCAAGGCTACTTCTGAGTGACCTTTTAGCTTACACAATCCACCTTCTTCTTTTCCAATAACAATTGTTTCTTCCATGGTTTTTCCTTTGGGCCACATAAGAACTTCTCCATATATGAAAGAAACTCTGAAGCCTTTCTTATCTAAAGCTGAGATAGAAAGTAAGTTCTTTGTAAAACCTGGTACATATAGTACATCCTTTATCTTCATTGGGGTTCCTAAATCAAGTTTGTAATTTGATTCTCCTACTCCTTTGATAGGGTACTGATAATCATCTCCAAGTGTAACTTTCTGGGGAAAGTTTTTTTCTATAAGGCAAGAGAGAATGTCTCGTTGACCTGTCATGTGCTTGGAAGCACCACTATCTATGAGCCAAGTGTCCTCACCAGGTGACATTGATCCTGAGAGGGCAGAGATTAAGACATAGTCTTCAATCTGTTCTTTTATCATCTTTGTGGGTGGCTCGTCATCTTCAACTGTGTGGGCATGGTGCCTCTTATTTCTTTTCTTGTATTCTTCTCTTCTAGATGGACAATTCTTAGCAATATGTCCCATCTTGTCACAATGGTAACACTTGTAGGATGAGAAATCTTTTTCTCTTCTTTGACCTTTCTAAAACTTTTGAAATCTCCTTAGAGGGTGAGATTATTTATGTATGAATGTGTTTGGGGGGTGAGACTCCTTATGTTGATGAGTTTATTTATGGAAGTAAGACCGATTTCGTCCTCCTTTAGTATGAGCAACTAGGGCTTGATCTTCATCTCTTGATAGTATTGCTTCTCGGTTAGCTACTCTTGCTTCTTCTTGAACACATTCTTCCCAAAGACTGTCAAAGTGTAGTTTCTCCTTTCTGGCACAAATAGTTTGGATAAATGCATCCCAAGGTCTTATGAGACCATTAAGGGATTTCATTATGAGTTCGTATTCATCTAGAGTATCACCAAGTGCTTCTAGTTGTTCCCTGAATTGTGATATTCTAGAGAAATTCTTGAATTGTTTCTCCTTTCTGCATCCTTATACTTTTGAGTTATGTTCTTAGATTCATTTTATGGTCGATGTTCTTTCCTTCATACATTCTGGTTAGGGCATCAAACATTTATTTTGGAGTCTTCTTTGAAGCCACTTGAGGAATCAAGTGATCTTTAATAGAATCTGCAATGATTCTTTTGGCCCTAACTATGTCCTTTTGGTGTTTTGCTTTAGTTGAAGTATCGGTAGGTTCTGATACATCTTCTTTAATGAATCTTGCTAGGTCATTCTCTTCAAGAATGAGTGCAATCCTATACTTACAAGCACGAAAATTTTCCACACCTTCTACCTTGTCAAAAATCTTAGTGCTTGTAGACATCTTTACCTAGAGCTAGGAAAATGACCAAAAATTGAAAATGCTTAGAATTTAATTTTGAACTTACCAGGAGGTGCACTTGGTTGAGGCGAGTAGCCTGGTGCAGTTAGATTTTAGAAAATCCAAAATTTTCCCCTTCAAACTAGACTAGTGGAATTCTGGACTAGTACTTCTCGTACTGGTTTTGGTTTCCTGGTTTTCTGGTACCAATCAAAACAAGGGTTTCACTTTCCATAGTATCTTACCATTGAAAAGGTGTGCTCAAGGTGCCAAACAGTTCCCTAGACTAAGGCACTCTTTTCTAGATGTTTTTTATGTTGATATTCCTCTTCAACAAAAAGCCCTAATTTTCTTGTACGACAACAATGACATTTTTCTTTATCCAGTGAAAGATGCTCTTTTAAGCTTAGCTCTGAAACTATGTTAAGGTTTAAGATATTATTAGGTTTATTTTCAATTTACTATATAACCATAGCATAGATAAGATCACTGAGAGAAACACAATCATAAGATACACAACATCTATCCTGGGAAACCCTCAAGGGGGAGAAAACCCAACAAACACTTCCTTAATATAGATAGCCAATACAATGTTAGGACAATAAACCAACACACTAGAGAATATCCAACACTGAGCAATGCACCTCTCTCTTCCTTCTTCTCCCAACTGCAGCTACTAAACTTGTGCACTATATGAGTGAATGAGTGAGTGAGATAATGAGGCGATGGCTTCCTTTATTTATACAAACTGGGAGGTGTTGAAAAGGTGTCTCTTCACTGGGCAGGGTCGACTTCTCTTCTTAGCGGTTGAAACCACTTTAATTAGATTGGGGGCTGACTTCTCAATTTGCATATTATATTTAGGGTCTAACCAATCCACAAAAGGGGATTTGGTCAATTACAATGCCCGACATGATCAATCCACAAAAGGGGATTGATCTAATGAATAACGACTCAATAATAAATAGAATACTCTATGTAGTTACAATATTTCAACAAGTCTCTCTAGAGATGTAGTTCATTATGAATCCTACAGCCACATATTTCTTCCCATTAATTATGAACAACTCATGTTCATCCTTACAAGTTGGATTGATAGTCTTTCTAAACTGCCAAAGAGCTTTACTCTTTGATGGTATTTCCATGTCATATGCCATCACGTCATAATTGTGGTTGTTTAAAACTACTGGCTCTTGCTGATAACTGATAAATCACCCTACAAACCTAGACCTAATTCAATCTACTTCAAAGATATGATTCAAACAAGAGGGAATATATAATCGACAACATTGAAAACAACTTGTAAAGAAGTAGGCTAGATCTCAAACTATTAGATATGATACAATGTTGGAGAACCAAGGAATTGTAGAAGGGATTAACTATGAATTCCAAGAGAGGGGTGGTATCAAAAGACATTATTACAACATTGAATCACATGGGAGTATAGGTCAACATATGAATTGAATGTATCATATATGTATCACTAGATTGGTAGACCAATACATAGCATCACCTATATATTGTCAAAGATGTAACTAACTCCCTTAAAATGAGGAATACTTAGTCCACTTTAATCATCTTAGACATGCATAAGATCCAAGTTGTATGCTTCAACATGTGCATGATTCAACTTGGTCAGGACCACCTTTAGTCAGTCTAACCTCCTAGTCGACCTTTCGATTGTCTCCAAAGTGATACTAACTGACTTCATAAACATCAAAGTTGGGAAGATCCAATTGTTATAATATGTGGATATGGTGCATTGAGAACAATGTACATGAAAAAATTGTAGCATATTAAGGAGCACAATAACTATGTGTGTTAAAACCTTTACAATTTTGTCGTTAAATCAATTTGGAAGTAGGGAAAAATAAGGCGCTCATAGAGGGACAAAGAACATTGGTGCTTGAAGGTGTTGGAAGCACTAGTCGATGTTAAAAATGAGAAATCTATTGGGTAAATTTTCTATTTAACCATACCGCAATGTGCTTGTAACCTAATGCATCGGTGTGAGAGTGTGCGTGTGCGCACACGCGCGCACACACATACATAGATAGATTGGAAGCCTAGTGGGCTAGTTGAGGTCACTACAAGGAGAACACCTTCTAGTGGAGGTTTTTAGTGTTACAAAATTTGGCAAGATTTTCAAAAAATCTTTGCTACAACCTCCTCTATTGATTGCAACTGTTTTAATGGATGTTCCATATAACTAAAAAGAATTGGGCGGGCGAATCTTGTAGAAAAGGTTTTTTTTTGTGTGTGCATTTAATATAGTGTGTACCCTAGTGCTTGTATAATTAGTACATATTGATGTTTGTTTTACCATGTGCAGCGAAGGGTAGCGAAATTTCGAATATTTGAGGTGAGATATTGATGCCATTATTTTTACTAAGCACCGGTATGTATATTAGATGTAAAGCCTAACTATTTTTCATGACTCAAAAATAGATAAATGTTTTCTAAAATCTCCTACTGAAATGACTTAATTTAGTTTATAATTTCTTTCAATATTTTCTTATACCAGGAATAAACAACAACAACATATTAATGATAACAACATGATGACAACAACAACAACATCATAATAACAACAACATCGCAACATATTAATGATAACAACACAATAACAACAACATAAGGATGACAGACCAACTGGTAAAATGCATACCTCCACCTGCAGATTTGGTTGATTCATCCCTGGTTCACTTGTTCTTGTGCTTGCCCAAACTGCCCAACTGAATATTAACCTCCCAGCGAACTAGGAACAAGCTCTTCGTCTCCCTAGCTCCAAGAATCCTTGTGGTTTCCTGGCCCCTGAGCCCAAAGTTCCCAGCAACAACAGTGCCCTGTGAGAGTTCCCCAAAACAATTGTTCTCCAAATTTTCTTCCCCTTTCTATCTTTCAGAATTTCTCCAACCAAAATCAGCTCCCCTTCCAAATCTTGCCCTTCTTCCTTATCCTCCTCTCTCAAATCCCCCTCATTAATTCCCCAACAACCTTATCCCCCTGTTAATTCCCCAACAGCCGTACACCCCCATTAATTACTTCACCCACCTTTTAATAATAAAATAATAAAAGACTCATTTAATATATTTTAATAATTAATTAAATTTAAATTAAAAAAACTATGATAAAAATGAATCAATTTAGGTTGTTACAATAGAGTAGACGCAGCAGTGCATAAATAATATTTAGAGCCCCGATGTGTATAATAAAATTAACACACTGGTCTGTACATTATATTTAATGCCCCCATGTATATTTTAAACATGAGCACCATACAATTTTGAAATGATAAATATTATTATACGTTATATCGTTTACGGAACTGTGTTTTCTTAATAGTTTGTATTAGTGCATTATTATAATTAATGTTCTCTAGTGCATGACTCCTCAAAACACACCACTTTCTATATTATGGCACACACCATCTAGTGAGTTCAAAAGAATATAGCGCACTGACATGTATATATTTTAATTAATTGTTTTTTACAAATTTTCAATTAATCATTTTGAAATCAAATATTTTTTTATAATAATATTGTTTTATATTTTTGTTATTGCATTTTGATATAATGATTGCATTAATGTGTTATTCAACGAATTACACATGTATGTTATTTGTAACAATGTAAATCATCCGGACACGCGGAGGAAAAGCTGAGTTAGGGTTCGTGCTGATAGGGTTCGGGCCGCTACCATGTCGAGCCAGGACGGAGGGGAGCTGCCGCCCCCTCCCTCCCCCTCTGCGTCCTTCAGCAAACTAGTCACGGCTTGCACAAAGAAGGCGACCCAAGGTGAATCATCAAGCTTTGTGAGAAGACTGGAAGACATACCAGAAATCAACCTCCCACCAGAACATCCAATGAAAGTAACAATCTCCTTATCAGAGCGAGGTCTGGTAGGTCAATTCATGGGGCTTTGGCCTTCAACCAGGACAACAGATAACTGGATTCAAAGAAACTGGAGGCCGCTAATAAAAAACAGTGTGACCTGCTACGTCGTTGGAAGGGGCTATTTCATCTTCGAGTTCATCTCCCAGGAGGACCGGGACTTAATCTTCAGGAACGGGCCATACTTCATGGGTGCACAGGGACTTTATCTGAATTGTTGGACTCCAAACTTCAATCCAGCCTCGGAAGTACCAAAAGACGTCCCACTATGGGTCAGACTCCCAAACCTCCCAATCCACTGCTGGAACTCCTCGTCGCTGCAAGCGATCGGGAACGGGCTAGGCCATTACATTAACAAAGCCGACCCAAAAGACCAATATTCTTGTGCCAGAATCTGCGTAGAAGTTGACTTGGAAGTAGGGTTGCCGAAAGCGGTAAAACTGAAGGTGGGGGAATGGCACCACCTGCAAAAACTGGACTATGAACAACTACCATTTAAATGCAGAGGATGTCATGAATACAGTCATTTTCAGAGGAACTGCCCCAAAACCCTGCAAGAGAAAGAAAGGGAGGAGGGTTGGCAGCAACCCCGGAAAGGAAGAGCGAAGCCCAACGACCCACGAAGAGACAACCCAACGTCGGCTCAAAGCAACCCAGGGATCCAGGACACGACAAACAGTTTCAAAGAGTTGGAAAATGAAGGTGAAGAGGCAGCCCCATGCAACACCGGCCAAGGTGAAGAAGGAAGAGGCGCCCAAAACCAGGAAACCAGAGGAACCCTAAAAGCAACAGAAGGTGCGGAGAATGGGGGGATTCAAGGCGCCGAGGAAGGAGAGATCCCTCCCCCAAAGAATGGAGTGGATCAAGGCAACGAAGAGGGAGAGATCTCGTCAGGGAGTGAAACAGAGGGGACAAGTGAAGCTTGGGACACTCCAAAGCGACCTGGCAGAGGGAGGAAGTCCAAAAAGGCGGAAAGGGAAAGGGAAACGTACAAGAACGTTCTCAAAGGAGCTCAGCCAACCCTCAAGCAAATAATCGAAGTAAGGCAAACAAGGAAGCAAGAAAAGGCCTCCCAAGGAGGCCACTCTCCCCCACAAAGTAATCAATGAAGTTCACATCCTGGAACTGTAGGGGTCTCGGCAGCAAGAAGAAGGAAGACGCTCTTAGGGATTTAATCAAAACAACAAGAACAGACATCCTACTCATCCAGGAAACTAAAATGAGTCAGCAGGACTCATTAAAAGTCTTAAAAAACGTATGGAGAAGCAGCCAGGGTTTAGCTGACAGCGCTAGGGGCGCTTCGGGAGGGCTCTGCATGCTGTGGAACGTCTCCAAATTAGAACTAATCCGCTCCGACCTTTGCATGCATTGGATATTCACTCAACTGCTCCACAAGGAATCAAGACAAACGGTAAGTCTCTTTAATATTTATGTCCCACAGCCTATTGAAGAGAAAAGAATTTGCTGGCAATCCATTCAAGACTACCTAATAGATAATGAGCTGGAAAATATAATCCTAGGGGGGGATTTAAATGTAACCCTAGC
The DNA here is from genome assembly GCA_009831015.1 of Picea engelmannii. Lineage (NCBI taxonomy): Eukaryota > Viridiplantae > Streptophyta > Pinopsida > Pinales > Pinaceae > Picea > Picea engelmannii. The sequence continues at coordinate 1,199,451 of ML776707.1, read as the reverse complement.
AACAGAAGAAAAACGAGGGGGGTCCATTGTAAGGGACCCAGCCAGAGAGTGGGTGGAGGACCTGATCTCAGCATGGGACTTAATGGACATCAAACCCTTAAGAGGGCGCTACACCTGGACCAACAAAAGGGTAGGCCCAGGACACATAGCAGCCCGCTTGGACAGATTTCTAGTACAGAGTTCATTTCTGACGCTAGGACTCACAACCTCCTCAGAAATCCTCCCTCACAGTACCTTTGATCATAAGCCAATCAGCCTGGAGTTTAGGAAAGAGCAAGGCGAAGGGCCCATTCCCTTCAGATTCAACCCTGCATGGACACAGGACAAAGATTTTCGAAGCAGAGTCTCTAAGGTATGGACCAGCAAAGTCAAGGGATCTGCGTTTTATGTCTGGGAAGAAAAGCTGGGACGGCTCAAGGCTGAGCTAAAAGGTTGGGCAAAAAAACAAGTCGACCCAATCGCCCTTCGCCTAGAAGCTCAAAGGCAGCTAGAAAACCACCAGCTCACCCTGGAAAATAAGGAGATCACACAGCAGGACATCCTCAAGGAGGAGCAACTCCAAAACCATTGGCACAAATCTTGCAGAGATGAGGAAAGTTACTGGAGACAGAAGTCTCGAAGCCTCTGGCTGAAGGAAGGGGACAGAAATACGAGTTACTTCCACAAGCAAGCGGAAGCAAGGAAGCTCTTCAAGGCTGTGACAGAAATTCAAGTCCAAAACACTACAATTTCTGAACCGGAGGACATCAGAAAGGCAGCCTACGAGACCTTCAAAACTCTATACACAGAAAATGGAAGGGCAAGCATAACTCCTCAAATGTACCCTTTATCAGTTGTTCCAACGCTAATAAAAGATGATACCAATAGCAAACTTCTGGAGGAAGTCACGCAGCAAGAAATTAAAGAGGCACTTGACCAAATGCAACCGGACAAAGCTCCTGGTCCGGATGGCTTTACAGCAAGATTCTTCCAGCAATGCTGGGAAATCATAAAGTCAGACCTCGCCAAAATGTTAAAGAAATCTCAGGCGAGCAGCAAGCTGGGAGGAGGCACAAACTCAGCTTTCCTGGCACTTATCCCCAAAGAGAAGGGAGCACCCAACTTCAGCCGCTTCAGACTGATATCCCTATGTAACACGAGCTATAAAATTCTCACTAAGGTAATTGCAAACAGGTTGAAGAACGTCCTTCCGCTCATAGTGCCGGAGAACCAAGGAGGATTCATAAAAGGAAGGCAAATAGCAAACAACATAATCCTAGTTCAAGAATCTCTTCATTCAAGCCTACGCAGGAAGGATAAAGGTATGATAATTAAACTCGACCTTGCAAATGCTTTTGACAGAGTTAATCATAATTTCCTTTTTGAAGTAATGAAGAAGTTCGGATTCGATGAATCCTTTTTGAATTGGATAAGAGCTTGTATAGGTTCGCCGTGGATAGCCCCCATGGTAAATGGAAGAGTGACTAGTTTTTTCAAGGCGTCCAGAGGTTTACGTCAGGGCTGTCCACTGTCGCCCTTGCTATACGCAATTCAAGCCTCAGTCCTAAGCTACCAATTAGAGAATGCCAGAATCTGCAGCAACCTCAAAGGATTAAAGATAGCCCAAGGCGTGAAAGAAATCAATCACGCACAATTCGCAGACGATACATTGCTTCTGGGAGGGGCAAGCCGTCTAGTAGCAAAAAGATACAAAGAGGAGCTAGACGCTTATGCTGCAGTGTCAGGAAGCGAGATAAGCCAAACAAAAAGTAAAATTTACAGTTGGAATATTACACCCAATGAGATGAGGGAAATATCCATAATTTTGGGCATGGAAGGGCATACAAATTGGGAAACTTTCACCTACTTGGGAGTTCCTATCTCCAAGATGAACCCAAGGACCTCCAGCTGGAACCACCTTCTAGATAAACTAAAGAAACAAATTTCCTCTTGGGGCGCAAACTGGCTAAGTTTAGCAGGGAGGATAGTACTCATCAAATCCGTCCTGGCAAGTGTGCCCATTTATCAAAATTCACTCATGCTAGCCCCTGGCACCACAATTAAACAAATGGAAGCCTTGCAAAGACGTTTCTTATGGGAAGGGGGCAAGCAGACAAGCAGGAGACCCCATCTTATAAACTGGGATAAAGTCTCGAAACCCCTTCTGGAGGTAGGGCTCAGCCTAAAAAACGCTAAAGTACAGAACCTTGCTCTAGGAGCAAAATTGTTATGGCACATAGTCAGTGGAAAAACAGCGTGGTGCAAGGAAGTCCTGTGGAAGAAATATTTCAGAGGCCCAAGGAGAAGATGCGTGGAAAACCTCTCAAGTGAACACATGGGGTCCCCAATCTTCATTCTCTGCCGAAAAGTCATCGATCACTTCACTCCCCACCTGACCTGGGTGTCGGGAAATGGGAAACAAATTAAAATCTGGGAAGACTCCATACTCGGTGACCCGCCTCTGGAATTGAATCAGAATCTTCAGCGTCTGAAGACCTGGATGGATGGGCAAAATCTGAGGACACTCTTCGACATCTCTGCCTGGGGGACAGGAAGGCACAAACAGTGGCAAGGCTGGACAATGAGCAATCTGCCCCTGGACTTAGAATCTGACTGGGGTTCCCTAAAATTCAGCCTGCAGGGGAAAGCCCCTCTAAGGAAAAGAGGGAGAGACGAGCGAGGTTGGGGAAGAAATGCCAAACCTTATTCCACCTCACTGGGATATTCTACCTTTCAAAACCTCCCTCACGTCCCACCCAACCCAGCTTTATGGAAATCCATCTGGAGCTTAAAAACCATACCCAAGATAGACCTGTTTCTTTGGACTCTAAGTCATAGCAGCATTCAGACAGGGGAAAACCTCCAAAAGAAAGGTTGGGATGGCCCCTTTAGGTGCCCCCTGTGTCAATAAGCTGAGGAAACCTCTAATCACCTTCTCCTAAACTGTAATTTTTCAAGAGAAGTTTGGAAGTTGGCTCTTGGTTTGCAAACGGACCTCCCCCTCCCCCAAGATATCCTCTCCCTACTCCTTGACTGGCCCAATCTTTTCCCGTTCCTTCAAAAGAAGCAAAGTGTTGCCTCAAGGCTTTGGCAAGCAATCCCAAGATTCATCCTCTGGGGGCTTTGGTTGGAGAGAAATAGTAGAATTTTTCGAGAAAAGGAAAGGAGAGCCCCCATAGTGAGCGCAAGGATCAGGTCTCTCTTTGGCGAATGGGCTATCACCCATAGGCTACCTACTCACAGTAGGGATATGGAAGAGCAAGAAGAGCTCTGGAGTGACCAATTCCAAATTCAAAAGCAAATTGGGGGCAATGCCATCGCCACATCCCAAGAACAATGGGAAATCAGGAAGGAAAAAGGCGACTTCGACAATTGGAAAAGAGAAAAGGAATGTTATATTCTATCGTTTGACGGTGCCTCAAAGGGAAATCCAGGTCAAGCAGGTGGAGGAGGTATAATAGAAAAGCCAAATGCAGAAGTTATGGTGCGCTATGCGTTTGGTCTGGGCATTGCTTCCAACAACCAGGCAGAAGCAATGGCACTCTGGCAAGGTTTGTGCCACTCTCAAAGCAATGGAATCCGAAACTTGGTTATTATCGGTGACTCTCGTCTTTTAATCCAAGCTATAGCACTCTCTAAAGAAACCCAAAGTGCAAAACTTAGTAATTTGGTGGCCAGAATTCGTTTGCTCCTCAGGGGATTCGACTCGTTCCAAGTTTTTCATGTTTTAAGAGAGTTGAACCAAGCTGCGGACGAAGAGGCACACAGGGGCGCTATGTTGGCCCAAGGACAAACGGTTGTCAATGATCAACACTCCACGGTGGATCTCCCATGACATGATCTCACGCTCAGCAATTATCCCAGGCAAGTTGCAAGGACAGGACAAGAAAAGACAGCGCCAAGATTTCGTGATGGTACGCACGTCTGAGGGAATCGTACAGAGGGAGACCAGGAGACCACTCCACATGTAAAGAGCAGGCCGCGAGCTCGCACCCATACCTCTCGGGGATTGCACCGTTGAAAGAATGATTACAGGAGGAGGAATTTTCATAAATCCGCTCACGCCTTCAGCCCAGGAGCAAACCACTCTCAGGCACGGTAAGAGCAGAAGAAGTTTTTTCAAGAGAACAAGAGCAAGAGGAGAGAAGATGGCCGCGAGCTCCAGCCGGAATCTATCAGTAGAGGAACGCCTGAAGCAGCTAGATGACACGCTGGAGAAATTGAAGCAGTCACTCCAGTTTCAACTTGACTTTTTGGAAAACCTTGACACAGAAGCAGGAAGGAGAATGGAACAATTGGAGCAGGATCTATCCACAGTCAAAATCGGCTTCTCTGAGGAACTAGACAAGCTTCATCAAGAGCTGAAAAGACCTTAAGAGAAATTTGAGGACAGAATCGGTGAGCTTGAAAGTAAACTGTCCAAGTTAAACATGGACTGGGGGGAAGGTTCTGAAAAGTAGATAGCTTCTTGATCTGCAACACCTTAATCTGTAAGGTCCTCTGGTTTTCAAGCATCTTGGCATTTTGTATAGAAGTCAAGGCTTTAAATAAGCTTAATCTCAGGTTTCTGAATGAGTTTGGGGGGGTCATGTTATTTTGGCATTTTCAGATATGTATCTCAGTTTTAAGTAGGCAACAGCTCAGTGCAGCCCTGCCATTTGTAACCGATTAGTGGCTTTGCCACCTTTAATATAAAATCGCTAAACGTTCTCGTAAAAAAAAAAACAATGTAAATCATCCGGAGCCCCCTGCCCCTGTAGGTCTGGTATTTTCATTCCCCTCTAGCGGCACTGTGGAAGCTTCTGAAACTGAAGACAATTCAGTTCCGTCTCCACCCCTTACCCGAGGGCGAAAGACCAACAAAGCGCGCAGAGAAAAGGAGGTGGCCTCTAACATTTCTTTAGGTTCTCAGAAAAAGTTAGATCCCTTTTTTAAAGGGAAAATTTCATCCTCCTTGGTTTAATGCTTTGCTTCTGTCTTCTACTGTGCTCACAGTTTGTGAGAATTTACTCATGTATGCATTTTTTGTCATTTTCTCGAATTAGCTCAAGAAACAAATGGGATTGGACTCCCAAGACATTCACAAGAAGGTTGGCAGCACTGTTAGAGGTCACCAACCTTCTTCAGATTTGTAACTCTCTGATTCTGGCTTGCCAGAAAGCCGCTTAATACAGCCTAACCGTTCTCGTCAAAAAAAAAAACAATGTAAATCATCCACATATTAATTATTTAGAAACGCAACGTATAAGAAAGCCATTTTATTATACATGACTAAGAGACCCATTGTCATACAAAAAGGGACAACATAAAGGTCCACAATAATCAAATTGCAACCAATATGTAATCGTTACACATATTGTTAACATGTCCTCATGCAATTGGGACAATATATCGAATACATTAAACAAAATCCTTGATTTTCAAAGACAAATATTCCAAAACATACAACTTACAACAACATTCAATTATATCGATTGTCATTCATCAATTGAACGGTTGTCATCGCTCAAGTCGCATCCATGTCTCATTTCTTTGTCATTTGTAGACGATATTGTAATTTGGTTTTTTAACATAATGCTTTCTTGATCGACTTGTTTTTTATGTTCTGCATCTTCATCTTTCATCTACAAACATATAAATAAATTGTAAGAAGTGTGTATGTGTGTGTGTGTGTGATTGCGTAAATAAAAAAACATACCTTAACACCAAGTCTTTCATAAACAATACACATTCTTTTGAAGCCATGCTTCATGCATTCTCTCAGAATCTCCTCTTTTGGTTGCATCCCATACTTTGTTTCCTGTATGTTTAATACGACATGACAAAGCAGAGTCAATATAATCAATATAAAGTTTTCTTGTTGTTTCATTAATTATAAAACAAGGTAAGTTAAACAACATAGCTACTCACAAATTGTTCAATTAAACTTTCATACTTCAACATATACTCACAACCCATACTTAACCTATTGGCTATCAATTCATGGGTTGGCTCCTCTTTGTATGTTAGCACCTATTAAAAGACATTCATGGACAAGTGTAAATCATTTTTTTAAATATAAAGATCACATTAAACATGAAATCTTAAGAAAGGCAAAAGATGTAAATACTCACAAAATTTGTGATCAACCATTTTATTCCTTGTCATCTTGTCTTATGTGTTGAATTGGTTCTATTTTTTTCTTTTCTTTTATGCAACAAAACAAATGAAAATTAGTATTTCATGCGATACTTAATTCTGTGTACATAAAAGAATAAATAAATGATTACATACCTTTGATGCACATTGTAGTTGGGATAGCTCATCTTGCAATGCAATTATGTTCATTTCTTTTACCATCTTCTTCTACATTTTTTTTGACATCCCTACTAACATGTCTTGGTTTTCCCATTGTTTGTCCCTTGGAATTTTCAAAATCTCTCTAACAAAAAAAAACTAGGATTCATCATATATAAAAATTACGTAATTTTTTTAAAAATAAGATCCCAGTGCGTATAGTAACTTAATATGCAATGGGGCATCAACCATATTTATACGCACCAGTGCATCAACCATATATATACGCACCGGTACAGTATAATAATTTTGTTGTGAAATTGAAAACATTTTACAAATTTGTGTATTTAGTCGGTGCTTTATTAATTAAGAAAAGCAAGGCTTCCTAAGTATTGCTTATTATGCTTTGTCAACCTGTGAACGAATTTAAGACATGGCGATTTCCATATACAAACAATAATTTTTCCATTTTAAACTCAACTATGTGCTTTGTAAAAAAATGTGTACCAATGCTTATCTAAGTAAAATGTGCACCGCCAAGTGTGAAAATGATTTTTTTTAATATTATTTCTAACTTAAACTAAGCAGCGTTGTTGACATACAAATATGCATTGGTGCTCTTATTATGTTCATAGCACACCGGTAACCACGAAGGTGTTTAAAAGAAAAATACGACAAAGACATGACAATTTGGGATCCAATGCAATAAGTGGTTACATTGCAACGGGTAGGAAACATCCATATATAAATAAACAAACCCTATAAAAAAAATTGCTTAAAAAAATCTCCTTGTGAAATATAGAAAGAGAAAGCAAAAAAACAATGAGGAAATTAGGGCTTCCAATAATGAAGGTAACTATGAAACCCTTTTTTCTGTTTGGGAATGCACCGAAAATTATTTGAATCAAATAGGAGAATGATTAAGATAATTAATAGAAGGAAATCAGATATTTGAAATTCACCTCTACAGATTTCCATGTGATCTAAAATAATCCCCCTCAATTTTGGCTCTTAAAAAAAAATCTACCCACTTTGAAGATTTTGTTGGTAAATATATGTTGCACAAATCTCCCTTCTAAAATTTGGCAAAGAAATAAAAGAGTGACTAGGGTTTTCCTTTATAAACACAAAAACTAAAAATCTCGTTCATTTTTTGTTATATATTTCAGTGTATTGTTGATAAACGTGCGCGTTGTTTTTTTTTCTTCAAAAGTTACATTTTTGGTGTGCTATACAGTGAGTAGTGCACTAGTGTGGTCTGTACGTATAACGCATCAATTTATTTTTGTAATAAATTTCAACACATTAATAATAAGCGCATGTTATCTTTCTAACTTGTTTCGGTCGGTGCGCTATACCGTTAGTAATGCACCGATGCGGTGTGTAAGTGATAACGCATCGTATAACAATTTAATTTACAAAATGCAAGGGCAAACATCCACAAATTTTGCAGAGGTTTTTCTTTGTGGAGGAAATAACAAAGGTTAGTTTTCAGTGGTTCTCTAAAGGTTTTTTTTCACTAAGACTAGTTTCATACCACTATGACACTTACTCTTGAAGGGTTTATTTCTTTCACTATTTCCCTCAGGACCTATCCTTCTACCTGGGTCTTTTCTTTCATTGTCTTGGTTGGAACACCTAATAGGGTTGAATGAAGGTCCTCCCATATTCAAACTTGCCAACTCACATGAGGTCTTGAGCTAGTGTGATGCTTGAAAGGGATGTTGAGGTGAATTGTTTACATGGATTATATCTTAAGTAACAACTAACTTTGCATGATTCAAGGACTAATTTATGTTATGAACATTGGTTTACCTTCTCTTATATTCTGCTTTGTTTCTTATATTCTGCTTTGTTTTGGATGGCCCTGACATGGTTCTTTGAGGGACATCCTAGGATTTCACCCAGGACGTTGTGCCCTTATTGCAGGACCTTGGCATGTGTGATGTAGAGCAATGAGTCATCCAATGATTTTCCACCTTCTGACATGAGCTCTCACATCTTCAGAACTTTGGATGATGGATAGATGGGTTTGGTTTTAGCAGATTTGGTCACGGTGACACACATATCGACTTGCTTCAAATTAAAACAATAAATTAATTTCACAACAACAATTAGAACTTTTCAACTGCAGCAAAATAAAGTTCTCTGAACTGTAGCAATTTTCCATGAAAAGTAAGCATTCGACACGTATATTAGTATCCAATCGCTAGAAGTAATTTTTGAACAAGTTAAGCCACTTATAAATGAATGTATGCAATAGATTAAGACAATTTTGAGTGGTTGTAGAAAACTTTTGTAACAACATCAATACATATTGGAAGTTCAATAGGTTTATGGTTAACAATGTTAGTTAATTGTTTGAGAGAGTGAAAACAATAGTTTTAATAGCTACTTCAATCACAAGAACACCTCTAGATTAGTGTCGTTGTCCTCTGGGGATTATGGAGTCTCAAATGCATTAGCTTGAAGAATGATCTAGAAGAAAAAGGAGAGGCAAAGTCTAAAAACTAAGGTGGAAACACACTTGAGCCTTATGTTTTATACTCTAAGGAAGAAAGTACCTAGGGTGCAAACACTCTTGGGCCCTAGGTGTCGTTTTTCCTTCTCCTAGCTTCACTTAGGTCAATGATCAAAGTCTAGGGTTAAAACCCTAAAGTTCAAGCACTTTTGGGCCTTATGTTTTTAACCCTAGCAAGGATGTTTCACAAACTTGGACAATAAATACTTTGTGAGGGAAAGAAACACTTATGTTTTTCTCTTGGGGTTTCAATAAGACAAAGAATAGTTGCAATAAGATAGTAATTCTACCTTTAGCATCAACAAGAGACATAAATTGCAAAAATTACTTACTTCTTCCAAGTAGCATGAACAACAAAACCCTAATTGCATAAATTTATAACCCAAAAGAGAAACACATCCATAAAGAAATTCTTGCAAGGCTAGTGCATGAGAGAGAAAGAGCCAAAGAGGCTAAAAGGGAAAAAAATTTAGAAGTGTTACCCCACTAATGAGTGAGGAAAAGTTATGATTTGAATGAAAATGAGCGCTAACCTCTTTATATGAGGCAAACCTAGCGCATTTATCCACATAACAAGTGAAAATACAATAATAAGTGGGATCAACCCCTCAAGTAACCTCTACAAATAAAAATAAATAAATAAATGCCATCATAAATGCCACATGTGTGGTGATGCCAAGCTTCCCAAGGCTAGAAGAGAGCCTCCCAAGGCCATATGGCATCATATCAAGGTGCAATAGTGGCAAAGGTGTGTCTCTTCATGGTCATGCCAAATCATTAGTAGTGCCCCAAAGGAAATCAATCCCCATCATGATAAAACCCTATAAGGTGACGTCATCATCAAAAAGAGGCCAACGTCCAAGGTCTAGGGTATTGCATCCAAGGTGGAGGAAGCTACATCTAGTCTTTGCATGGTGTCTGGTTGTTAGCTACTGCAATTTCCTCCATCTAGTGAGTAATAAGCCCTGGGGGTACACTGTCATGTGGCCTCTTATCCCATATGTGTGTCATCATGACCAAATCTGCTAAAACCAAACCCATTTGTCCATCATCTAAAGTTTTGAATATGTGAGAGCTCATTTCGGAAGGTGGCAAGCCATTGGATGACTCACTACTCTACATCATACGTGCCAAAGTCTTGCAATAAGGGCACACTGTCCTGGGTGAAATCCTATGACGTCCCTCAAGGAACCATGTTAGGGCCATCCAAAACAAAGCATAATACAAGAGAAGGTAAACCAATGTTCGTAAGAGACATTAGTCCTTGAATCATGCAAAGTAAGTTGTAACTTAAGATATAAGCCTTGTAAACAATTCACCATGTTATCCCCTTCAAGCATAACACCATCCCAAGACCTCATGTGAGTTGACAAGTTTGAATATGGGAGGGCCTTCATCTAACCCTATTATGTGTGCCAACTAAGACGGTGAAAGAAAAGACCCAAGCAGAGGGATAAGTCCCGAGGGAAATAGTGAAAGAAAGAAACCCTTCAAGAGTAAGTGTGATAGTGGTATGAAATTGGGCTTAACCCTTCAAGAGTAAGTGTGATAGTGGTATGAAATTGGGCTTACTTCATGGCTTATGGTGTCATTAAATTCATTTCTACGAATGCCTTTGTAGAGGGAGTGCTTGCTACTTGAGATACCCTTTCCTCGATACTTTTGGCATTTCGAACCCCTTAATAGCCTTTTGATACCCATTTATTATTTTAGAAGTCCCCTTTATAGGTTTCAAGATTTTATTCTTTCATTTTCCTATTGGTTTATGCTCATGTTATGATTGTGCATTCAACGCATCAAGACAAGGGGCAATTACCATTAGAGGGGGTAGAGCTCAAGCTGGCATGTGGCTTTAATAGGTGGTATTTATCATTTTTACATAGCATACATATAACAGTTACATCAATCTTTGGGCCTTCATCCCCTTCTTCTCGTGATATAATGGACAATGACCCATTATCGAAGTTTAGTACATTGCGATAGGCTCCAGGATGGAAAGTGTTAAGTATGGTGGGGAATGGAACGTTACCCTTGTGAGGCCCCCCCCATAGTACCCCTTTACATTAGGGCGATGACAACACAGGAATAGGGCACAGAAGTTGACCACCAAGGTGAAACATGGCAACAAACACAACTTCCCAAGCCAATGATCCATTACTCATCTTCAACCAATGATCCTCATCCACATGCCCAAAAAATTAAGCACAACACTTCGCATGAAAGAAGGACTACCATACCTCATGGTGACACTAGCTTACCATTTCCCATACACTGAGTTGTCTAGATGTGATGAAATTGGTTTATCTATAGTTGTAAGAGGCAATCCGAGGGAGATTATTGAGCTCCCATATGTGGACATGCTAATCATCACCATGGTTAGGATCATTTTCTCCATTATAGGCCATGCGACATGATCTCCTCTAGTTACCCCTAATCATGGGGGGTTAACATCTAGCTCCAACATGGGGACATGTGTGCACCGTAGAGTGCATGAGAACCTCAACATCTCTAGTTTTCCAAGACCTACAATTCTGTGCCCACTTCAAGCAACAAAACCCTTTATAAGTATCAGTCAATGGATGTGATCAACCGAGGTCAGTAATAAATCAAAATCATGTTGAAAAAGAAAAAAATCACTACAACTATACATGATAAAGCAATAATATACAATGGTGAGAATGCAAGTTCCAAACATCTATGCATTATATACAAATGAAATGCAATATGTATATATACAAGAATATGCAAGACTAAACTAGCATGAATGCATGATGCAACAATATATACAAATGCAATGTAGGATGAAATTTCCCTACCTAACCTACCTAATGTAGCACACTCGACCCCCTAACCCTCTCTTAGGCTGGTGGGATGTTAAGACTTTTTTCTTCTCAACTCAACTCATATATGATCCTAAGGACCATAGATAGATTATTCTCTCTGAGATCTTTCCAATAACTATCGCCATGCCTAAATTTGATCTCTGTATCTACAGCCACAGTCTTCTAAATTATCCTAGCTCTCGTTATCAAAATCCATCTCACTGACACATGGCTTCCTACTACTCGTACCACCCAATGTGTTACTAACATGGAACCGATGTGGCACCTACCCTTAACTCGTCATTCGAATGTTTCAACATTATGAAACATTTCGTCGTCCTTGTGATTTTCCTCTCGTGGATCACTAAACATTCAACAATGCATGCTCTGATGACGACTCACCCATCAAACCCTTCCCATATCTGATGGCTCTCGGTTCTGACATTCAACGACTTCGATAGTGTCGAAGCCCCCAACTTGCACGCTAGATAACGTCCAAGTCTTCAATCTCTCTCACAATGAGTATATGGGTCTATACAAATCCACGACTATGGTCTCATCTGACCCACCTATCAATCAATGATCGTTGTTCAATCCCCATATCTCATAGTCATCGGAACTCACTTCCATCCATACTTACGGATCCAAGAATGAAATGTTTGGACGAACAACTGAGATCTCACAACATCTATATCTAACAGTCTAAGTTGTTGCTAAAGCCACAAGGGCTTCCAACCCCCATCTGGGACCACTCACGTCTATTATCCACTCCCCTTGTGACACATGTCACCACTAAGGACATGATGGTTGTCGAGTTGGCATCCTATATCAACATGTCATCATCACCACTTTCCACACTTACATGGGGCTTAGGACAATCCACGATGGAGGTAAACTCACACCTACATACCGATCGACAACTCTCTTCAATCCTCAAGCCTTTATTGTCATCAACACATCTTTGGGTTCAACAGTCACTTCATAGACTCTATAGTCTCGATGACGATGCATTTCGCATCAACGATTCATATCTGGTCAAGTTCATTCCCGACAGATCAATGATCTCCAACTCGCGTTAAGGTTCTCATCATCGTCGGACTTTGCACAAGTCTTGGCACTCAATTGCTCCCGACGATGATGCCTCTCCCGATGAAGGACTAGGATCTACTCGCATTTTTGAATCAATGACCACAAACTCCCCCTATTCAACACAAGATTTTTTTATGGTTGAAGGGTCCGACTTTAAGGACTTGTCAATTTTCAAGGTTCTATACAAATATTCAAGAGTCATAAAACATCTTTAAGACCATCAAAGGCTTGTCAACTTCATTAATGATAAGCTTATTGCATATCTTTCAATATTTCCACATAAACATCGAGATCTACTCGGGGCCCAAGGACCTCCATCCCTCACAGAAACCTCCTCGACTTCAGGGCACTAGCACCACTGAGTAAATGAAGTTTTTTCCATATCTTGCAAACTTTCCTCTCAAATTTGCAAGGTTCTTATGGACACAGGTTGTCCATACTGGTTCATTTTCATGACTTAACATACCAACTAAAAGTCATAACATACATATCCCAACTACTTAAGGGTTCTTTTTCATTGAATTATAAGTAGATAAAGTTTCCATTGAAATCAGCCAAATATACATGTTTATAACATTCAAACACAATTAAACAAACCAAATTATACACTTATTTGATCAAGGAAATGTTAACACCAACTAATTGAGAGAGGACACCTTTCCTCCCAACCTTAAACCATAATGTAGAGTGCCTTCCTACAGTATGCCACCCCCATACCAAGCCATGATACCATAAGAGGAATGATTCAACTGGTTTCCAACTCTGATGATCAAGGAAGGTCACTCTCCTTCCTCTTTTGACAACAACAGAAGTTGTCCCTTTCCCACTGAGCTCATGGTCTCTGTAGGTTTCTTATGTGGTTTCTCAACTAGATTTCCTCTATAGAAGGGAGTCCCCTCTTTGTTGAATAGTCCCTCAATGATCACCCCTTACCAATGTCGATTTTTGTCCAGTAAGCACCAAGTTGTAGCTCGTTATTGCTCTAGTCTGGATCTGGCTCTTCTTTGTTTCAAGGTGATCAATCTTATATTAGATAAGCTTCCTATTTTATTCAAGGAAAGATTTCCACTTTCTTCTTTTCTTCAATCCATGCTCACAAACACTTTTTTTCACAACACCTTTTCTCTGTGAGTTTGTTGCTCACTGGTTCTTTCCCAGGTTATCTCTTCTCAACTCTTGTATGTTATGTTCATTGATGTATTTCTTGGTGACCGATTGTCCTTTTTTGTGTGTGCTTCTCTTTTCTGTTTGTCTTCCATTGGGTGTCTGGTGGTGTTTTCCACCTTTGGTCTCTTCTTCCTCCTATCCTCTTAGGATTCACGAAGCCTCCCTGTAGATGCAACCCATAGTCTATAGTTCCTATTCTGAAGGGGTAAGTCTATGGTGTCCTGTTGTTAGGTCATCCAATTGGCCCCTTGATTCTTCAAAAGACTACTACGCCACAATTATTAACTACTTCAACCACTTCCCTAACCTTCCATAACTGGTCACGTGGCTCCATTCAGATCGGGTACGTTGGAAGGTGTAGATTGATGATTTGTAAGCATGAGTTAGCTTGTTAAACAAGCTTCATGTTTTCTTCACTAAAAACATCTTAGCTCCACCTCACCATGCCACTTCATCAATCCCTGCTTCATCAATTTTCACTTGTGTATCATGTCCAGTACTTTCAAGGATGTTCCACTCTTAGTCAACTGTTTGATTTCTTTTATTAATCAAAACATGATTACATGCTTCATACACATAAATATATGAAGTCTTAAGCATAATTATAGTCTTGGGGGAAAATAGGGTGTTACACCTAATTTATGCTACAGGGTCAGGTTCCTTTAGGAAAGTAGGTTTTGAGAAGGTATCCATTAACTGGTAATGATAGCTTATCCCCTTCAGGCGTAGCCAAGTTAAAGGATTTGGCACCAGCCTCTCTCGCAATTCGGTGGGGTCTGATCCATAAACTATCAAACTTCTTATGCATTCATGGTTTCTCCTTCCTCTTGTCGCACATCAGTACCTGGTCACGCTCCTTAAATCTCCTTTGTCTTTCTTTGTGATCAATTTTTCCTGTAATTTTCTCTTGGTTATGTGTCATTTGATCCAAAGGATTCCTCCTAGATTCATCCAGCTTTATCAATTGGTCAATTCCTCCTTGCAAATCCTCATTGTTAGTCATATATTGTTGTGTGAATCAAAGGGTGGGAATATGGAAGTTGATGGGAAGCTTAGCTTCCAATCCATATATCATCTCAAACAAGCTTTTTCCTGTGGAAGTCTTGGTCATGATACGGTCTTCCCATAAAGCATACTTGATCTTACTATCCCAAGATTTCTTGTTTCCTCCTACAATCTTCTTGAAAATATTCTTCAGATTCTTATTACTTGATTCTGCCAGTCCATTTCCTTGGGGATAGTAGTTGGAAGTGTGAGACAATATTATCCCATACTTGAAGCAAACGTCTGCCAAAGCAAGGGATCTAAAAGCCTTAGCATTGTTAGTAATGATTTTAGCAGGAGCACCAAACCTTGTTATTGTCCTATCGTCAAGAAAGTTCATGCCAACTTCCTTAGTTGCCCTTTTTGTTGGGATGGCCTCTAGCCACCTAGTGAAATAGTTTGTAGCAGTCAAAACCCAATGATATCCATTGTTCGAGTTGTCCTTAAATTCACAAGTGAAATCTAAACCCCATTGCTGAAATGAGATTCAACAATGACTAGCTTCAAAGGAAATGCAAACAATTGTTGTTTTCTTGTGAAGAATTGACAAGGCTGGCAGGACCTGACATAGCGATGGGTATTAGCGAACAATGTAGGCTAGTAATATCCATCTCTTAAGATCTTATGAGCGATGGTATGGGTAGCGAAGTGGCCACCACAATACCCTGAATGGAGTTTCGTAATCAATTGGTCAGCTTCACCTTTGTTCACACATCTAAGAATGATTTCGTCGGGGTTCTTCCAACTAAGGCCATCTTGGGTCAAACAATAATTCATAGCCTTTACCTTCAACGCTCTTTTCTTGTGATCTACAAAGTGGCTTGAGCACGAAAGGTTCTTCGTGTAATATATAATGTCAGCATACCATTCATCATGTTCTAACTCACTAACTATCATGTTGACTTGGTTATTTTCCACCATTTGTATGGCTTCCTCATTACTTTTGATGAACATCTTAGTTAAGTCTCGTACCTTGATAATCTTAGTGGGCTTGATCTCTAAGTCGTATTCCTGAATTTTTGACACCCACTTTCCCCTAGTCCCAAGGCAATCTTGCTGAGAGAGATCTTTGACAATGGGGTGTTGATCTAAAAGATTGTTTTACGGTCTTAAGGTCAACCTCGCGAGGATATGAATCCCTCTGCATTTTTAGAGAGGTGGTACTCCTCTTTTTCTTATGAACTTATGAACAAACATAAAAGAAAATCTGAGAAGGACCAAGTTTTGTAAAAAAAGAAGAAGCTAATATTCACATTTAAAATAATACCTGACATTATGACCATGTATCTTTAACACAAAACCATATATATACAATATTCACAATGCAAATAAACCAAATGAGTTTGATAAATGAGAAGTTGACATTTCCATCACAACATTCATCAAGACAGTAAAAAATATCCACAATAAAGAGACAAGAAAGATGGACCGCATAAATAAGAGAACTTTAAATCATCATTCTATTAGACACCAAAAAGATTATGATGGATTAAACATTTAGAAACTCAAGCTTCGTATCAAAGTCTTTGAGAATACAATAATGTAGTATCCCAAGTAGTTCTCTCAGAGTTTCAAAAAATAATATAATTCTTTAAATACAAAGAAACTGTCTTCAAAGAAAAAGTACATGTTTGCCCTTCAAAGAGGTCTGGGATTAGCTCCCACAAACCATAAAATGAAAAGACCTGGAAGATGAGAGAAAAACAATCAAGGGTTAGTTTGGCTTTCATAAGATACTGAGAAATAGAAGGCGATGTGACAAATGATTGTAGAAGAAAACAAACAAAAGAGAGGAGACAAGGTTACTGCTTGACTCAATGTGATGGAAAGTTCTCATAACCCTTCACTTGTTTGTAGCGGTTTCTTTTAAAGGTGCAGGTTGTGGTTGAGGTGGCATAACCACTGCAATTGCTTCTTGATTTTCCCGTTCGGTAATTTTGACTAGTGCATTTTTCAACCACCCCTCAATATACTCCATTAAAGGTGCTACACTAATTTCATGTTTAGGTTTAATTTCAAATAATTGATTTTTAAATTCCCTCAGATCCATCTATGATTGATGCAACGTGTCGTCAACTTCATCATTCTTGTTGATATACCAAACTAACCATTTTTCAACTTCCTCTTCAGAAAAGTCTATAGTTTCGGTAAATTCATTTGCCGAGGCAATTTTTAATGCATTAAGTTGTCCCTGTTCGACAACACAGGTATTCCAACAGAGGACGAACACCTTCAGTAACCACTCACATAACCAGATCAAAGATCAACACACCGATGTTTTCACGTGGTAAAACCCCTACGGGGAAACATCCACGGCCCCAGCCAACGC
>ML776707.1:1153851-1177027 GCA_009831015.1 Picea engelmannii | reverse complement strand
ATGTCGGGAACATATCGTGACCGTCAGATTTCCTAACTACAAATGCATACTAATGCATACTAAAGAAACACACTTTTACCTAACGACATATTAGACCAAGTAGATCTTAACTAACTCCTAAGTGTCTAAATATCCTAACAGTCCCATTAAAGATTATTTTGATAAAATCATGGTATCCATCAACAAATTGGGACCATTAAGTTCTTTTGTAAGATCCACAAGTTTAAGAAACAAATCACCCTTTTTATTTCTCAAGGCATCAATGTCATTTATCATCTCTTTTAATTATTTAATTCTTCTTAGCCAACATACATTGATCTGCTTCATCCGGTAAGGCGAAGGAAGTTTTTGTTCTTTCCATTCTCCATGCAATCGTGTGAGAATGGAGAATATAGACTCTAAAGTCCTTTATGGCTATCAACAGAGCGAAAGCCTGTTTCTCCATTATATTATAGTTCAAAGCAGCATCTCGAAAAGATTTGTTGAACAACGTTATTGGTCGTTTGTACCCTTCACTGTTTTTCTGCAACAACACTGCTACTATGGTGTGTTCAGATGCAAAGGAGAAAAGGTAAAAATATTTGGTGTAATATGGGTTGATCAGGACTGGGGCTTGGGTGAGCGCATGTTTCACCTGCTCAAATGATTGTTTGGACTCGGCGTCCCATTTGATTTTTGTGTCTTTTTTCAACATATTAGTGATATTCCTGAGAAGTTCAGCCAAGTGTGGTATGAATCTTCTAAGGAAATTTATTTTGCCAATGAAAGATTGTAGTTCTTTGATATTCCTAGGGTGATCCACCTTCTAGATGGCTTCTATCATGCTAGGATCTATTTTAATTATGTCTTTCGAGATTATGTGTCCCAATAGTTTACCTTCCTCTAACCCGAAAAGGCTTTTCTTAGGATTCAATGAAATCCCAAATGTCCTGCACTTCTCAAACACGCGTATGAGGTGGAGTAAGTGTTCCTCGTCAGATTTGGAGTAGACAGTCACATCGTCTAGATAAATGACTATAAATCATCCAGTCTCGTCCACAAAAGCAATGTCCATTTCCCTTTGAAAAGTAGCCCCAACGTTCATCAGACCAAAAGGCATCTTCACGTACATGAAGGTTCCCCAAGGTGTGGTAAAAATTGTCTTCTCTTGATCTTCTGGATGGACAAGAACTTGATTGTAACCCGAGAAACCATCTAGTAAGGAGATCCTACTGGACCCAACCACCTTTTGTAAAATGTGGTCCATTTTGGGCAGAGGGTAATTGTCTTTGAGGGAGACTTTGTTTAGATTTATGAAATCTATGCAAAGTCTGATCTCGCCAGTTTTCTTCCTGGTACGAACTAAGTTAGAAATCCATTTGGGAAACCTCAAGGGGACAATTATCTTTACGTCATACATCTTTTTGATTTATTTCTCTATCAGGGGAAGCAACTTGGGATTAATTCTCCTAAGTTTCTGTCTGAAAGGTTTGTGTTCTTCTTTTATAGGAATCCAATGATGTATGATACTTGTGTCATAGAATTTTAAGTCTTCATAACCCTAGGAAAAAACATCCACATATTCCTTAAAAAGTTCAATGTACTTTTGTTTTTGCTCAGGAGGTAGAGATTTAGAAAGTTTTATCATCTTGGGTTTTTCTTCTGTTCCTATGTTGCATTCTTTGACTTCCTTACCACTAGCTTCAATTTTGGGTTTTTTAGCTACGTCATTGAAATCGAATAAGTCTTCTAGCGGAACTAGACCTCTAGGTAATACATTACTTTTCAATTGTAGAATACCTGAATCTATCTCATTTTCATTCAATTCATCTGCATCTACTTTACTTTCATTGAATTCTTTGGAATCTACTTTATTTGCACTATCACTTTCAAAAATAGATTTATTTACGATCTCATCATCATTTTCTAAATCTATGTTTGTACATTCGAAATTGTTCTTACACTATAGGATGTCTTCAATTTGATCATCGTTTCCAAATACCTGACAGTATCTGATGTTGTCGGGAACGGTTGGTCTACACTTCACCTCCACTGTGTACTTGCAAGTGGGGCGAAAAGGAATTTTATAGGTAGCTGCCAATGTGGCCAACCCGTTTGCCAGTATGTTTTGTCCTCTAGGCATTACCTGCAAGTCGATTTCAGTAAAGCATTGAAGAGCATCCAAAACAACATTCCTATAAGCCCTAAGTCTGGGGTGTTTAGCTGCATACTCACCTTTGATTTGCTTGATAATCAGTTCAGAATCACCCCTTACCATGATCTGTTTGGAACCAACTTTCTTCAGTAGTTTCAGGCCGAGCATCAGAGCCTCGTACTCAGCTACATTGTTAATGCATTGAAAATTTAGCTTGTAAGAATGATTCTCGGAATACTTTGACCTGTGGTTATGCAACCAAACTCCAGCTCCAACTCCTTCTTTAATCACTGCACCATCGAAGTCCATGCTCCAGAAATCTGTTGGCAATTCCTCACTCTCTTCAATCATGGGGTTCCTTACTTCGACAACTGCTTTATCATCCTTTGAATCAGACGTATCATCTTCCAGTTGAGTGTTTTGTTCTTCCACATCACCATCATTGTATAGAATGAAAGAGTCTAGATCAGAGTGTGCAGAGTATAATGGATAGTTATGCGTCTTTTCCTGACTACTGACCATATACTTCATCAAGGTCTCTCGATACAGTCTTCTCTACTGTCTGAATACCGGGATGGTGGCGTAGGACATATCTAGCTGCAGGGTTCCTTTCAACTTGGCTCCCCATGATCTTAACAGTAACATACCGTATTTTGGGGGAATATCTGCAACTACTATATCCATTACCATACTCTTTGCTGGGATTTGGGCTAATGTAATGCATAAGTCTTTGATCAGGCCTATGCATTTGAATTTGCTAGAGTCGAAAGAATGCAAATCTTTATAGGGTCTGGTGACCTCGAGTCCCAAATTTTCCATCACAGCTTTGGGCATCAAGTTGTGAGAGGCACCATAATCTAGCATAGCGTTGTGCAATATCAGATCGTGGATGTTTAGGCTGATGTAAAAAGAGGCCACGACACCATTATCCGTTTGACCATCAACTTCAGGACCGAACATGAGCTCTGGTCAGTCATCCGCAAGATTTACTGTGTCTGAGTGATTTGCAAATCCAACATTCAAAGCCTTAGTACCTATCTCAGGTTCGATGCTCAAAGATTTAATCACCTGGGACCTGTAAGTGTTCTTGTTCATCAACTCGAAGAGGGGAATGTGAATCTTCAATTTAGCTAGTTCCCCTTCAAGGCTGGAAGGAGAGGCAACTTTGTTTAAGGTCGATACTTCTAGTTTATCGGTAGGGGCTCTATGGCTAAGTGCACTTTTCTAAATGTTGGATGAGACTTCAGTCTGAATGGCTCTTTTAAAAATTTCTAGAGTTTTTTGCGCAGGAGATTCAACATTATTTCACCCAGGGATTTTCTTGGGAAGGTTTTCTGAGGCTTTCTTGGTTTCAGCAGCCTTCTTCGGAGAGTTCTCATTTTCCTTCATGCTCATTAGCTTATACTTCCTGTGAACCTCCATTATAGAATTCTCAAAGGCTTGTTGTTTTTTTTTCTCAGCTTCTTCATTTACCTCTGTTTGTGAAAGGAGAAACATCTCATGCTCTTCCTGGGTGAGGAAAATGGATTCACAATCATGATCATGGTCACCCATTAGGTTTATATGAGTGTCATCAAACTCTTGATTACTTCCTCCCCATCATCAACGTAATTCTTTTGGAGAGGTGGTATGATCTGTTGATCAGGCCCCCTCTGTTCTCTTTGATCTCTACGATCTCTCTGCCTGATCTGAGGTGGATTTCTTCGGAAGTTTGGGTTTCTAATTTAAGGGGAAGCTTGGTTCTCCCTGGGCGGGTTTCTATCAGTTATAGTGAGTCTCACCATCATTTTCTCCATAGCTCTGGCGAGAGAATCTAATTTGGCATCTGATGAGGAAGTAGAAGGTTCTTCTTTGATGGTGACCCTCTTTTCTGTCCTCTGCCTGGCCCTTCTGGCTAAAAGATTTCCTTCTACACTGACGACACTTTTCTGCATGTCTTCCAGAGTTGCAACATTTCTCTCTTTTAGTTGATAAGACATATCTGTGTCGAATCCATCACAGAACTTTATTAGTGCCAAACCTTGTGGTGGTTTGATATCAGTTGGAATTGCATTGTAAAGATTGTTGAAACGAGTGCAATAATCTTGCACTGTCTCTCCTTGGTTTCGTCTGATGTTCTCATATTTTGACAGGATATGGAGAGGATTTTTCTTCACCTCCCACCTGTCAAGGAAAGCTCGATGAAAAACAACAATGTCATTTATAGTAGCAGCGGGTAAAGCCTTCAACCACTTTTTAACCTCTCCAGTCAGACTCTGCACAAATAGTCTCATCTGCACATCAACTTCATCTACTTTCTGCAAATCAAAATATTCGTTCATTTTGTCGACATGTTGTTGTGCATTAAGGGGACCAATACTATCAAACTGGGGGAGTTTGGTCTGATAATCTTGAGGCAGGTCATGTAAAGGGGCAACCAACACCAATGGAGCATATCTCATTGCCATGATTGGTGGAGGAGGTTGAACAACAACCTGTGTGATAGGAGAGGTAGCGACTGAAGTTGTAGAAGATGAAGGGTTGGGAGGAATGGAGTAACCTGGTTTAGGTTTAACAAAAAATGCAACAATAGTTAAAACAGGAAGTTCGATGGACTGTTGGAGATGGAGTTTGACTAAGGCTTGACCAATATTTGTAACTAAGTCTTCAAACTTATCAGACTCGAGGCGAAAGCATTGATCAGCTTCAGCTTTGGGAGAGAGTATTTCAGGGGTCCTGGGTTGAAAAACAGTTTGATTTAAGGCCGTTTCACTGACAAAACTGTCAGATTTTGTCCTGAAAAGGCTTTTTTGAAAAGATATATCAAACTCAAGATCTTGAAAAGAAACTAACTTCTTTGGGGGAAAAGGGGACCTCAAAAGTGGGTTGTGACTCCTAGAAACCTCTGCAATGTTTTTCTTCCTGAGTAAGCTTTCGGGATTGTCTGTTGCTATTGCAGGTTCCGGGTCAGGATGAGATCTAGTAAAAACTCTTTTAGGAGACAGAACTTTTGATTTTATTTTTCTTTTTTGAAATTTTTTAACTACTATATACAAACTTTAACAAACTCTGAACATTATCTCTATATAAATTTAGGGTTTGTGACTGGTTCAGAAATAAAGTTTTCTTTGTCAAGGGGAAAGAAATCAAGGGGTGGAAAGTTTGTTCAGTTCGTCCCCAATGGAGTCGCCATTTATGTTATCACTCCGTAAATTCCCAGAGGTTGTTGTCAGGTAGAAGAAATTTACAAAAGGTAACCTTATCAAACCACTTCGAAACTGGGAGCTAGCCCTACCAGTTTTAGAGAGGGATCTCTCTGTAATATTTAAATTTGTTTAGATTTTCAAATCTTAGGCTAGTAAAAAAGAATAGTACCAAGTTGTTTGTTTTTTTAATAAAATGGTTGAATGTCACTTACGCTTCCATTGGGCTATGGGGTCTGTTTTATGAAAATGGAGATCAAAGAACAACTTTTTAAAGATTCATTTTACAGGGCAGGATAATGCAACTATTGGATTCTTTAGAAATAAAATGACGGAGGGTTGAAAAGATGAGATAATCAATTAAAGCAAAGAAGCAATTAAGAATTTCTCTACTATAACATCAGAAGATAAACATTTAGATTTTCAAAAGCTTAAAAACAAAGTATGCAAAGGTAACTTCTGCAACTTTAACTCCTTTTAAATAATCAGATTGAAAAAATGATATGATAACTAATATAGGTAAACATTCCACAAAAAAGAGAAAAACTTCACCAACAATTAACACGCGGGAATCATGTAAACATCTCTTTGTATTACTGGAAGAATCCCTTGAAAATTACAGTACTTGCAGCTTGTTAGGGCATAAAGATCAACCCTCACTACTTCTAAATTAGAAGTATTTATAATCAGAATTACAAATGACCCTGTTATAAATGATCAGGACGTGGCAACCCCTGCATCTAACTAACTAACTAACAAAATACAAAAATCTAGGAACTGTCAATGATGTGTCGAATTCTTCAAGCTGAATCTGGTGAAAGCCATTGGTGAGTCACCCACATGACTTTGACTGATCTGTTTGCTGACTCAGATTCTACACCTCATTTCCTACTCGATCAGATTGCACAGCTCTTCCCATCTTAGTTGACTCGGAATGGTGACTTTGAGTAGTCTGCGGTATATTTCATCCACTTCTGTGTACTTGGCAAAAGTAGGCTTGGTGAGGAAAATGTACTTGATTTCGTGTTGTATGCTGAGGTCTGGCTGCAAAGTCTCCAAGAAAGCCTTGCCTGTGATGCTGCCTTGTATTCCTGAGAACTTGGAACTATCCTTGGCCATTGTAGCCATCTTCTACTTGTAGTCTGGAAGAGTCATCAGCTTGTCATTCAAAACCATTAAACCATGAAGACCCCTTTTCTGCAGTGCCTCGATCTTGCTGAAAAACCTTTGAACTCCAATGTCCATGTTCTGGACTTTTTCCTCCAACTGCAACATCAGTCCTCTTTTGGTTCGAACCCTCTTGACTTCGAGGATGGTTTATCTCCTGTCTTCGATTTTCAATTCTTCTAGTTCTTCTCTGGTCTTCGAATTCAGGAATCTAATTATTTCATTGGCTTCAGTGGGCATTTCTCCTAACTCTCCTTTTATTTTGTCAATAAACTGTCTGCTTCTTATCACTAGTTCATGTTGCTCGAACATGATTTTCACCAAGGGCCAAATTTCATTTATGGAGCTGGAGATATCCATCCAAATATTCTCCTTAGCCTCTGTTAGTGTTTTACCCCCCACTATTTGTTTTTGAAGCTGTTGGATTTCAAGCTTGAGCTTCTCTGATGTTTGCCTCTCGACATTGTAGATTGTTTGGTATGAAGACTTGAGCTCCTGGAGATTTTCCACTTCTTTTTTCAGTCTATTGATTTTTGTTCCTTGCAGGGTCATCTCTTCCATGGATTTTGCTAACTCCACAGTTTTTTCCAGTGCTGTCAATGGGGTTGCTGATGGAATTTTTGATGTTGTGGTTATTGGTAAAGTTGTTGTGCTGACCATTGCAAGAGGGGCTGCACTCAATGGGATGACTTCCATGGGTGTTGATTGTTCCTTCTCCTTCAACAACCTTTCCAATTCTACCTCCATTTCCTTTATTTGTGTGTTCTGTTGCATGATTAGCTTCAACAGTTCCTCTTTCTCATCTTCTATCTCAGTTATTTATTTAGCCTGTCAGTCCTCTGCAGGTGGCAATTTTAGTTTCTTTCTCAGAGATGCAATGTCAACATTCTTTTTCTTTAACATCTCCTCTGTTGCTTTTACATTCGAGGGATCATACCCAATCTTGAGCACCAATTCCTCTAGGGATTTTATTATGTTATCCTTTGCAAAAGAGGATATTTTTTCCAGTTTCAACTGGGTCTAAACATTTCTTAGAGATACCTATAATTTTGCAGCTGTAGAGGAAGCATGGGCCAATGTGGAGAAAACCATTTCTCCAGTCTGTCTGTGCAGATCCATGTGGTTAGCTGGATGGACTTGTTTGGTGTCAAACACAATAGTTAACCTTTTGTAGTCAGTGACCTCTTTCGGTTGAGGCACCTGTGCTTGTAGAAATGCCATATGCATTCTTCCTTTCTCTATATCAAAGACTGACAATAGTCTGTGTTGTGATGTGGACGTTTGCTTCCATAACTGAGCGTAAGTGTTGTTGGTCAACATCTAGTTTTTCTTCTTGATCAAATCATATTTTTCGAAAATGTTCAGAGGTACAGATCCCTGTGAAGTTTGGGTGGTCACAGCTATATCTGTCTGCTTCTTTGAATAAGAAGTGGATACAACCTGATGTTTTTCCTCAACCACTTTGGCAAAGTGGGGTTCTTCCTCATCAGACATGTGAGTAGTATGGGTGATCTTAGGTATTTTACTGTATACTTGAAAATCCTCCGCTGATACTTCAATGACTGAAGGAGAGGCATCCTTCCTTGGCCTTTTTTCCTTTGGTACCTGTGGAGTGGTTGTCTGTGAGATAGTGACTGAAGGAGATTCATGTTGTTCAGTATCTGCCAGGGTATTTGCCTCCCACTCTGTCTGGTTCACATACTTTTCAATTTATGGTTTGAGGGTGTGAGCATAAGGTGAACTTTTGTTTTTAGACCTCATCTCTGCAACGATCCCACTTGGATCATAATGCCAAATGAAACTGGTGTTGAGTTTCATTTCCTTTAATATTTTATCTGCCTCTCCCCCAACAACTCAATTGTTGTAGATAAATGGTCCTATTTGCCCTTTAATCCTCATCTGTTGTTTTTTCTTCAGAGACACAAAATGAATGTCATCTGAATTTATCATGTGACGAATATACTCCAGTGCAAATATCCGCACAGGCAAATACTTGGGCAATTTGCATGGAGCTAGCTCACACCCATACACTATGATCTTTGTGTGATTCTGACCGAAAGGTGAAAAACTCTTTGGATTTCCTCGTTTATCCTTGGCTCTAGTCTTCCACTGAGTATGTTTACCACTGGGTGATAAAACAACTCAATAAACTATTTAAAACTGAAATCAGTGGAGTTCCTTCTGAGCAGCGAAGTCCATAAGGTTACCGTCTATGGTTTTCCGTCCTAGTCCATTTTCGGCACGAGAA
Organism: Picea engelmannii; assembly: GCA_009831015.1. Lineage (NCBI taxonomy): Eukaryota > Viridiplantae > Streptophyta > Pinopsida > Pinales > Pinaceae > Picea > Picea engelmannii. The sequence continues at coordinate 1,168,296 of ML776707.1, read as the reverse complement.
AGGAGAATTTGTTAGTTTGATAAAACATAAACATGTAGGCCAGTATTGAAGAATACCAGAACATGCCTTCTGTGGGGAAATTTGACAGTTGCTCGTGCAGGTTTTCGACCAAGAAACCGCTGTAGTCGAACTGAATAGAAACCTTCTCTTCAACAGAGAAAATGGACAGAAAACCTAGGATAGGTTCATCCACCCATTCATCCGAGAAGCAGTCGAGCAAACAACATAGTGATGAAATGATCTGGTTTCCCCTTACTAAAAATATGGAGGAATGGTAAGGGGGATTTTTCTTGGGAAATTGGGCGTCTTGCGGGAGGAAAAGCTTCAAGATTTACGCTCTTCGGGGAAAAGATAGGTTCTGATACATTTCTGTCAGAATTTCAATGGTGAGGGGAGAACGGGGTTCGGCTCTAGGTACCTGCATCATTTGATCGATGGTCTCGGGTGCAATAGAGAAAAAGGTTTCTCCAGAAGACGATACTATGGCTCTCTGATCTGGGAGGTAGTGCGCTTGGCATTTGAGGGAAAATTCTGGAAAATGGTGGACTTGGGGAAATAGATACAGAGGGAGATTTGACTCCCAGAGCCTGATTTCATTGCTCTGATCGATGAATGTGTCTTTAAACCATGACTGTAACTCAATGACATCAAATTCGCACCGGGTTTCTGAGATTAAATAATCTTTGTCTGCTAATGGAATCCGGTCGAGATCGAGAGGAGGTGGGAGGAAAGGATTTTCCTCAACATTTGACTTTTTAGATTTGGGCGCCACTGATTTCCACCGATACCTGCACATTGAACACACATTAGTAGGTAAAAAGGCTATGGCTGGGTGAATTGTTGCAGAAGCGAAGGAAAATGAGTCTCTGGTGCGTAGGGAGTATGAGCAGAATGTGAATGACGGAAACATGGTTGGAATTTAGTGAACGGGAATCCGTTGGACAAAAAGGACAAGTCATAAGAACAACGAGTATGTAGCCAATAATAAATGGCCAACGGGTCTTTTAGAGCATGAGGGGGCAGGTGAAGGACGTCTGACATGTGTACCCGGATGATGTGGAGGGTGGTGATTGGGAGGTAAACGAGTGAGATATGTCCCGTAACGGTTAGATGGAGGGGACATGCTGACTGGGTCACGAGATGGGACTTGCGAGGAGGGGTTTTGGGTGTGACATCTCGAGGTGGTGGTGGTAAGATTGGAAGGATGGTAAGTGCTGGCAAGTTTGGAACAAAGGAGGTAGGACGCAATGGGTTGATGCCACGTAGGGATGGGGCCCACCGGGAAAACTGTTTCATTCCGGACCCCCCCCCCCAACGTTAAAAGTATGGAGATTGGGGGGGTCCAAAATTTGGTGTTGATCGTTGATCTTAGCATCACTAGATTAGCCGTTGATATAAGAGTGCTCTTTATCCATCATATCAGAGCCTCCCCCCCCCCACCGTTAAAGGTAGAACGGTCAGGGGGGGGTCCGAAACCTTCTGTGAATCGTTCATCTGCGCACTGTCGAGAAGGCCATAGATCTAAGCGAACAATTTAATCGCCATTTCGGACCCCCCCTCCCCCCCACCGTTAAAGGTAGAACAGTCGAGGGGGGGGGGGTCCGAAAAATCATCTGAGCATAGATCTGAGCGTTAATAGCTCAGTCGTAGATCTCGGTGTGGTCTTTAATCTCTGGGTGTAATTTAATTCATGAGGCAAAACTTAGGCTTGGTGGATTTTTTTGGGTTTGGTGCGCTGCTTCCCTAGTTTTAATCACCATGGGGTTAGGAAAACATTTCAACATCAGGCTCATGCGCTCTTTATCAATCATCTTACACATTTTATTGAAAGAAAATTGACTAACCTATATCCTATCCTACCTATCTACACCTTTAACCCAGCTTGAACTGTTGGGCTAAAAAAAATTACTCTACCTTGGGGCTATTTGACCAAGATTAGACTGTTTGGTCAAATTTATTCACTAGCTAACCTAACTACTTGGCCAAGACTAGATAGTTTGGCCAAGATTAGATAGTTTGGCCAAGCTTATTCACTAATTCTATCAATGTAAATTTAAAAGGACTTGGCCATGCTTAAACTGTATGGACCAAGTCATAATTATTGCATGGGGCTTTATCCATTTTCTTTTATGCCCTCTTTTTCTTTTTCTTTCTTTCTTTTCTTTTCTTTTCTTTCTTTTTCTTTTGAAAATAATTTGCATGAATGAAATATGATTTGCTTGATAACAAACATCAATAGTGGAAATTTTCCAGTCACCAGATGATCCTATAAATTATAGGGTTATAACAAGTCAAAACCCTCAACAAATATAGCTTCCTTTAAGCCTAAATGTTCATGATGTCCTGCTAATTCATCAAGGTGGGTTATATGTTTCACAGTAAATTTCCCAATTTTCCATGGTAGGGGATTGAATTGTTTTTTCCTCTTATCATGGAAAAAATGGGCCCAGGTCTTGTATTGTTTGCACATTTCCTTGACAAAGAGTTTATATGCTAATTAGAATGGTAAAAGAAAAGGCTTCTCATCACTACCAAACAATATAATAACAATAAATTCTTCAGACATTTTATAAGCTCCTTTCCTAGACATAAAGGTAGCTACTTCCAGGGATAGTCTTGATGTACTATGATCAAAAATCAACTTTTGTGAATTTTGAAATGAAGTTGTTATGAACTAGGTAAAAATTGTATTGAGCTTTATGCTTGCACAGGACCGAATACCATGCATAATTGGTTCCAACTTAAAATCAACATGTTTTGCCTTTGGCAAGTCTTCAAACACATGGACATAAGCGATGGTGAAAATGAGGTAACAAGTCATATAAAACTTTTGAGTCTTTTTTAAGTTATTCAATTGGAAAGAAATTTCCTTTGAAATGAGATAACCCCAATCAATATTGGCTTTTTCATGCAAAGCATAGTGTAGGGCATATATAACATTTCTTGATATAAACACAATAGATTCCAGACCGATAATGTGGTTGAACAACCATACAAATTCTTTGTATAGGTATTTTAATGAAGTTACCTCAATCCTAGAAGCACCGGGGTTACTGGTTGGTCCTCCAAATAATTGCTTAGAAACCTATTTTCTCCTTTATGTTGCTTCAAAAATTTGTCCGCCTCTTCAGTTTTGAATTGCATGGTAGGTGTAGAGAGTCGTAACATCTTGGAGAATGTTGAAGGAGCTAGAGAGATGGGTTGATGTCCTTGCAATTGAATTATTCTCCTTTGATAGATGATTTTTTTTGTGCACCATTGAATAATCTCTTTGAAGTCTATCACTTCGAGCACACAACCTGTTAATTCTATCCCTGAGGTCCAAATTAAGTTCATTTTCTTCTCGGCTAGAGAAAGATTCTTGTAGTAATTGTATGCTCTGGACCACTGGAATTCTTGATCATCACGCCCAAGTGTGTTTAATGTATCTCTGCAATATAATTCCTTTTTCTTACATGACACTCTTTTATGCTTTTGACAAAAGGTGGCACTATTGTCGATACTTATAGCTTGACGTATTTGATTTTATTTAATTTCACCACGTATTGTCTTGATAACTCAATCAATCATAAATATTGCTTTTAATATCATTGGCTTACATGAGATTTGTATTTATTCCAAGCTTTAATGAATGCGTCGTGAATTTAATAATGATATTATGCTTATACAAGTGGCAGTTGATGTAGCCCAATGGATTAGCTTGAGTGGATAAGTGTTATGGTTACTATGATTGAGGTCTCGGGGTCAAATCCCCAACCAACTATTGTTGCTCTTTATTGAGATTGTTGAAGCCTCACTCGATGTCCCCACCGGGTTAGGTTCATAATCAGGCCGATGGTTTACTCTGTTTACCATCCAAAAAATGTGGGGAAGTACTTCGGGGTTTCCCACGATATCTTCCATCGAAAAAAAAAGTGGTAGCTGATGTGGAGAGGATAATAAATGTGATGGGAAGTGGTGACGTGATGTCGTGGCAGATACAAAATGTTAAGTATGAAAGTATAGAACGAGGAATGTAAAGTGAAAAATGTATAACAAAAAAATGCGGACCTGCAGATTTGTGGATGAGGATATGAGGAAGGGTAAGGAGGTTTGCATCGAGATTGAAAATATGGTTAAGTATTGAAAAATGTGGTTTTGCAGATTAAAAAAAGGTGTGTTTTGGAGAATGTGGACCTGCAGACCTGCTAACTAGAAAAATGTTATCATGTAGTGAATAGCTTCGCATTTGCCTTTTATGAAAATAGACTAAATGTTGAAAAAGTGACTTTCGCATCGACGGACATGCAAACCTAGGGACTCAAGGAAAAAGGCTCACTGAAGGTATTTAGCTTTGCATCCGCATTAAAAAAAATGACTAAGTATAAAAAGGTGAAAGTGTATTGTGGAGGATGCGAAGGTAAGAGGTGCAAAATGTATAACGCGCTAATGCAAACCTGCGGACTTAAGACTTTTTCTACCCCCGCTCCGTACCACTTGAGAATTGGCTAAATGTTGGAAAAATTTTGATATGAAAGAAAAAGAAAATAAAGGAAAACAAACAAAAGAATAGTCAAGGAAAATCCCATGTGTGGTTAAATGAAAACACTAAGTTGATCACGAATGTGGATCAACGCGGGTTAAGGCACAAAAGCTTTGATTTTGTTGTATCTAACATCACCCAATATCTAAATGGTTTCCAAGGGCAATTTCAATTCTTGTTAAGGAACAAGTATCCTACAACCCTCTGTGAGAGGTTTCCATGTGGCAACCTCCCGTTGGCCAATTATGGTTTATGTATATCAAAATCATATGGGAATTGACAGGGGTCAAACCCGCGACCTCCCATAAACCTTACACAAGCCTCCACTACCAATACGCCACACAGACAAGACTTAACATTACTATGGTATCATCTGTATTTAAGTTTGATCAAATGTTTGAATGGCGACAAAAGGGTCGAGGGATAAGCCCTCGACCCATGTCATATGCTTTGTAATATAACCATGTGCCAAGATTCGCGGAGGGCATTAAACTATATGCCACCGCATATGTCAACGACCATACTATATATAATATGGTTCAAACTATATAAACCGTCGTTACAACGAAACATTGTATATAGTGTGGTTGACGGGGTTCGACCCTGCGACCCACTATACAATATTCAAACCACTTAACCATTGAACCATTGGTCCCTTACGTTACAAAGGTTCCAACGAAATTGCAGTTAAGTTGATGTCGTGGTTAACACACATCCCAATGTTGGCGCAGATTTTGAGGTGTGCATGTATCCCAAGGTTAAGCTACCATACAGATGCATTGCTTTGCGTGCAAGAAGAGAAGCCTAATGTGGGGTGTCTCGATATGCACACCATGAGGTATATTGACTGCACATAGGCAACTTTATACTCATTTTTCTCTTTTTTCTAAGAAAAAATCAATGGTGATGTTATTTTTGTGCTAAGCGGTCATTTGTAAAAGTCTTAGTCCAAATTGCCATTAATGAGCGCCATAGTGCATCGTTTGGCATGTAAAGAGGGTAAAATTGAGCCAGTTCAAAATATGGTTGACTTTATACTCAATTTTCTCATAATTTCGCAAGGAGTTCAATGGTAAACTCATTTTCTAAGTTAAAGCAATGAAATTCAAGAGATTCCATAAAATTGGCTTTTGTAAGTCCATATTGTAATGTAATTTGACACTTGAGCAAATGAAGAACAATCTTACTGTCTAGAAGGGACTTGAAGAAGAAGTAAATTATGCCATCAATGTATGTAATTTGAGTTCTTTTATTTTCTATTACGTCATCTCATATATCTTCAAATTAATCATCAGTTTATGAGATTTTGGATAAGAAGCACAACATCATTTTTATGCAAATCACCTCAATACGATCAAGAATTAATTCTGAATCAGGTTAGATGCTAATATGTATATCTTAAAGGAATAAGTGGTATCCAAGGAATAAGGTGGTATCCAAGAATTCTTTGTCTGCTATTTTTTTTCCCTCAAAGCTCGTTACTTTGCTTCCATCTTCCTTGATGATTTCCTTGACATTGTTCCTTTGTCTTCTTTCTTGATTTTGGTCGTGGAAAATCGTGTTGCGATCTCCCGATTTTATCCATAGGCTCCTTGACTTGAGCCTCCAAATTTCTTCTTCTAATCTTTGGGCTTTCTACAGTTTTTAACAATTTTTGTTTTCTCTTTGATGTAATTATGTTGTTACTTGTCCCTCTTCTATTTGTTCATGTACCAAATTTAGTTGTGAGGTGAGGTATTATTTTTTCGTGAGAGGGGACTTGTATGAGCTTTTGACCTATAGTTTTAGAGCAACTTTCATTGATTTTAACTTCTACTCCCAAATGTAGACTAGGGAGCCTATGATCCAAGAGCACCACACCTTTGAGATTACTTTTAGAGCCCTTTCCTCCTGCATCCACAAAGGGTTAAATCTGAAAGGGAGGGGGCCATAGTCATGGGGTTCCTTTAGTGAAAGAAGGATTTGTTTGTGATCCGATACTGCAGAGGGGATAATTTTTGAAGAAATGATGAAATCTTGTGATAAAATATCACTATTTAACGAGGGGCGACCATAGTAAGACCTTGTGGCATGTGGGAATGACCAACACTTGCTTGATAACTATTAGAGTAGAGTAAACATTGAAATAATGGATTGCTCAATAATGACACGATTGCAAAGCATCATATTTTTTTCTGCTACCATAAGAAAAACATAGTAGAGTTCATTCATCTTCCTTGAGAAAAAGGGCATATGAATAAGTAAACTCCTTTAAGAGCATTAATTTGGTCAATGTTTAACTTCCATCGTTATTATGCGAGCTATTTTAGAGGCAAAACATGGTATTTTTGTAAGTTTCCCATCTTAAATCTGGCAAAAGAATAGGTTTATTATAGCAGTGCAATGAAGAGGGTATTTAACAAGGAAAAGCTGAGGAAAGAATTTGACTAATAGAAATAGACATGAAATGAATGTCTCTCTAACCCCACAGTTGTTCTTTGCAATACAAATTTCACAACTTGAACACTTCTAAAGGCCTTCCATGGGAGTCAAAAGAAGATTGAGATGTCTAACAATTGCTTACACAAACTAAATCATGTGGAGGCGAGGTGCCATATATTGAGACATTAATGTTCCATGCTTGCAATGAGTTTGAAGTAATTCCACATCTTTATTTGCAAGTACGTTGACCACCTTACTACAATTAAATCTAAATCTTTAGTTTATCATCTAGTAGTATATGTTGATGGACAATGGGCTAGGATTTCCACCACATTATTATGTTCATTCCTAGGTTCCACACATACTTAACTCTTGTTCTTCCTCCCATATATAAGAGAATCCTTTGCGTCTGCCTTTTCCAAGTTACCCTTAGTCACCCCATAAAGTCCTTTAGATATATTACTAAGTACTTAAAAATAAAAGGGGACAAAAATACCTCACATTATGAAATATCCTTGTTTGATATTAATTGTATGGAGCATTCGATGCTCAAGTCACTCATTAGGATCCATCTACCATGACTATTATTTATTATGAACTAATTTCTCATGAGCTTAAATAGTCCACTTGGCATTCATTGTAGTAAATAATGTTCACAAGGTGAAAATATGGAATTTAATCCAATGAAATGAATCACATAGTGTTAATCATCATATTTGAGACTTGCACTCGATAACTGGGATTTCTTGAGAATATCAAACAACTCAGTATGACCATGGATTTTTTTCTCCATAGTCAAGCTTGCTTGCTTACTACCATTTTTGCAAAACATTAGCAAGTATCGTACCTTATAAACCATTTATTCATAACTTTCTTATGCTTTTTAAGCATTTGGTGAAATTCTATAATTGACATTATGAAATATCTTTAAAAAAAAATTAACCTCATAGATTATATAATATTTAAGTCATTCTTTATGATAATTTCTTATAAGTATCATTCACTAATCACTAATTTTTCATAAGTTTGAATAATCTATTTGTTCTCTATTACAATAAAACTAAAATTACAAGACTAATTACTAATTGCATAACTTTAATCATCACCTCCAAAACCTAAATAAATTGCATAACTTCAATTATCACCCCTCCAAAACCCATAAATCAGTCATCACCTCCAAAACCTTTTTTCCCTTTTGTTTAACGATTAACCCAAACTTCTAAATAAAATCACATTCCCATATAACCCATTATACATTATCTATAACTGTACTTCGAAGTAATATAGAAAAAACAAACCCACGAACCAGCCTTCCTGTAAGGAAGAATGGAAAATCATAGACTGATGTTTAAATTTGCTTTTGCAATACTTGTCAAACTCTTCCGTCCACTATCTAACTAAAGAAATTTGTAAAACAATTACTTATATATAATTATAGCCTTTCACAGCAAGGGTGTTTAATAATTTGTTCAAATCCGACGCATTTCACTCCCCGAAACCCTTCTAAGATTTGACAACAACGAGATCAGAGCTTGGGATCGACAGTATGGAGAAGAATTCCTTCAAGAAAACCTTTATTTGCCTCTTCCTATACATTCTATGCCTTCACGCAATGGCGATCTTCTTCTTTGCCAGGGGTTTTCTGTTGACTCGCACTGAGCTCTCTGCATTCAGCCACTGCTCAGACGTTGAACAATCCCCTTGCATTAGGCCGTCCGAGGAACCAGGGATTAGCAATGAGCAAAACGGTGTAAATTTTGAAGAAAGAAAAGAACAAAAGAGTAGGGTTTTGAACGACTCAAGCAGCGGATTTAAACAGATCTGCTGGACAAAACCTGCAGTGGAACGCGTCGTAATCATTGTTTTGGACGCTTTAAGGTAAAATATTAAAACATTCAATCCAAAGTTTGCAGTATGAGAGGACGAAGATGCTATCTTTAAGTGTCTGGATGGATGAATTATGGTTTGCAGGATGAATGCTTTTTATTTTCAGCTTTCTTTTGTGTTCCCCGAAGACAATTGAACTAATTCTATTTCAACGGATTCTGTTTTATTTTAAAGTGAATATATAAAATGGTTTTTTTTTTTTTCAAATTCTTTAGCTGCCTTTGGCTGCTTGTTACAGGGTACATTGTACCTATATTACAACTCTTTGTCCACTTAATTCAGCTAGCTTTTTCGACTAGTCTATTTTTTCTGGCAAGGCTAAGTTCCGTTTCGATTCACACATTTTGAAATTCTGACATGTAAAAGCAAAGTTGCACGGTTAAAGTTCCCATCAATAAAATACATTCAGAGTAAGTAGTAAGTGACATTCAGAAGCATGCTAAAAGCGCATTATTTGATCTAATACCTCCCCATTTGTTGGTCGCTTGATCACACCAGTCGGAGTCATCCTATCCTCCCTATTACCCCGTCGTTTACTACTTACCCGCTACAGCCCTCAGCTATTAGATACACTTCTAATCCGTTCAGGTTGTACCAGTTCCTTTCCTATAAGGTCGTATCATATACGTTCATACCACTAAGGTTGGACCACTTCCTATAAGGTTGTACCAGTTCCTTTCCTATAAGGTCGTATCATATACATTCATACCAGTAAGGTTGGGCCACTTCCTATAAGGTTGTACCAGTTCCTTTAAGGTTGTACCAGTTTCCCCTGGCCCCTGATATGGGAGCGCAGCGCAGATGGAACTATAACTTTTGGTGAAGTTCTTATCAGATTTGGGAAGAATTTTTATGGAAAAATGATTGAGTTTGTCTACTTTTTAACTTATTTCCTTATTAATGCTTGTCAACTACCTTAGACAAGGAAATGAATATTTTGGTGGGAAGATCACTGAAAAAACATATGTGACATTCTCTTAGAAGACCATGAAATACATCAAAGACAGATGGATGTCTAGTGCTCTTGTGTCAAAGGACCTCTCATAAGTCTGGTAGTATGAACTTAATGGCAACATGTTCATCATCTCATTCCCTACATCAGGGACCCAATGCACCTTCGTAGAAGAGCATTCAGGTGGCTTTGTTTTTGGTTAAATCTGGAAGTTGCTTTCAGAAGCACGCCTTGAGGTCAGCGTTTGCACCACATAACATAGACTTCCTGCCAAATTCGTACAGGACTTCCACCAGGCCCATCCCTTTTTGACATACCATTTGGTTGGAGCAAACCATAGTCGAACAGAACCCTAATGGGTGGCTTAATACTCACTCAACCTCATCGGTTTGACCTCGTTGGCAAATCATTTTTAATTTAGGACATCTATGATAGCCAAGGAAATAATAAGGCCAAATCCAAAATTGACAGTTGGCCTTTAAGTGTCTTTATATTTGTGCTTAATAGAAGTTTAGATTATGTCGCAAGTATATTAGAAAGGGGCATGGAGTAACTAGAGGGACTTCTGGCACCTCAATTTGGCATGTTCTCTCCCAAAGGAACCTTTGATGCATGCAGGGAAAAACTACAACCTCTCATCTTTAAGGGATGGTTGACACCAATTGACAGGTCCTCTCCTAAGATATTTTCTAGAAACCTTGTGTGCATTAAAATGGATGAAACCTCATTGGAGGAATTAACACTTATTACTTAGTAAGAGGCTTTCAACTTTATTCCACTTTTTCTTATTGGAGAGACAAAATTTACTAGATGTGCATACATCAATGTCTTTATTGAAGGCATCCATTTCATAGGGTCACAAGCATACATCGATAATCCAATCTCCTCTAATGTAAACTTATCCTACAATAACGTTGAAGGTTCGTCTATGCTTTTCTGAAATTGCGGTTTCAAATTTTACATGGTAAATTGACAAAACATACTTATAGAAGACAAACAATCAAAACACATACAAAACATGCATCTACCATTGTTGTCATTAGACACAAATCATACATGAACTTAAAAATATGTCACTTTGGATCACAAAGCATGTTTAAATAGAACTATTTTGAGGTTTAAACTCTAATAATTTAATATGTGTGAATTACATTGTTCACTCACCAAATCTTACCATGACCATGTATTTGAAGTGCAAAAACAAAGGGGACCTCGGATGTTTGCATAAGCATAATAGGTATGAGGGTTAGGAATAGTGCATGCTTTGGCATTGAATCATGTATTGAATCTTGTATCATTAGTCTCAACCCTTGGTATACTTACTAGAACCTTATGTAACCGACTTCCTAGCCATTGTCGGCTAGCCTTTTATGTCCTGCACCACTTCCCACCACTGTAGTGAATTTTGCAGGTAGCGAGGAGGGTTAAGTTGTTAAAAGCGAGCATGCAAGTTTGCAGTGAAGGAATGTGATTAGGTAACAATTTGAGTCTGATCCATTTTTTCATTGAATGTTCGAATTGATATACTTTTGTTGAAATTTTGGTATGCTCGTTTAACCATAGACAATGTCACATCATTGTCACCCAACCATAGGCATTCACATATGCCACCCCCGAGCACACTAACCTTTACTTAGAATAATTTCGGCAAGTCTACTCCAAAACCAACAGATAAACCCTAGCTGCTAACTGCAGCAACAACTCAAGACAAGTAGAGCACTCCTTCTCCAATGGTAGTGCACAAGAGAGAGAGTCTCCATATCCACAGAATAAGTGCCATACACAACTGCAGCAGCTGCAACTGCACTACTCTCTCAACCTTGCGCCATACTTAGCAAGAATATCACCAAGAGTTTCACTAAGAGAATCACCAAGAGAATGACCAAGAGAATCACTTGATAACGCTAGAGAGAGATCAAGACCAAGAGATGACCATACGCCCTTATTCCTCCTTGCAGTTGCAATTGCAACTCTCCACAAGACTTGCGCTCTGACTGGGTATCCAAATGAGCTAAAACGTCCTCTATTTATATTAATCTGTCCAATGACTTTTCTGGCTGGGCCAACCTGACTTTCTGGTAAATATATTTTCTGTTTATCTTTTTCTTGTGGAGCCGACTTGTATTTCTGGAAGATAATATTCTAATATTATTTATTCTGCTAGGCCGACTTGTCTTCTAGGGTTTCCACACATTAGTTTAATGGTTCACTTGCTTCCAAAATATTTTATTCTAAGTCTTAGGTTACACGTGGAGGTTAATACCTCCCGCAACTACCAAAACATCAACACTCCCTCTTAGCTAGGGAGGTATTAACTAAGATGTTCTTCATGTAGTGGTCTCAAACACATCCATCCATCTCACATGGCATGGGCAAGACTCACATGGTCTTGCAGACCAGTCTATAAGTAGCATCACCATAGCCACACATGCTATCATATGGTCAAATAGATCAAGTATCACCATCATAGCCACACATTAGCCATCTAGCTGGAAAACACCTTCAACACTACTAGTTGGCCCTCCAGCTAGTAACCTCCGATGCTACTGATCGACACTCTAACTGGGAATCATCTCCAACACTATAGGTCGGCATCTAGTTCATACATAACTAGTAACTCGTTAGCTCACATAGAAAATGACTCAAAAATTTAACACTCCCTCTTAACAAGGAAGGTATTCCTCTTGGCACGATCATCATCACTGCTTCCGCGCTTTTGCACACCTCGACTGTTGTCTTGTTGAATTTCATGAATCCATACATCATAAGAAGTTTTGCACTTTCACTGGAGTAGTGTACCATCCTTTGTTGGAGTAGCATACCAACCTGCGCTGGGGTAACATACCAGCCTTTGTTGGAGTAGCATACCAACCTGCACTGGGGTAACATACCAGCCTGCGTTGGAGTAGCATACCAACCTGCGCTGGGGTAACATACTAGCTTGCGTTGGAGTAGCATACCAACCTGTGCTGGGGTAACATACCAGCCTGCATTAGAGTAACATATCAACCTGCGCTGGGATAACATACCAGCCTGCGTTGGAGTAGCATACCAACCTATGTTGAGGTAACATACTAGCCTGCGTTGGAGTAGCATACCAACCTGCGCTGGGGTAGCTCCCACTACTGGGGATCACACCACTTTTCGCTACTGGGGAATACATCAGTTCTCACAACTAGAGAAAAACATTTGGACCACTCCAATCTTGTCCCTGACAGAGGCTTGGTCAACATATCTGCTACTTGTTCGTCGGTAGCAATATACTGGAGCAAGTGTCTCGTCATAGTCTTCTCCCTCTTGCTGGGAGAATCCTCTGGACACAAATTAGGCTTTGTACATCTCTAGGCTATTTATCTGCAACATGCTTGATCTTGTAGATCAACTTGGAAGTCACCACTGACTTCCCTTCTGGTCTCGGAACCAAGGAAAAGATATATATCCCAGTCCTTCTGACTGGCTTCCTCCTTGGTCACTGTAGCAAAGTCTACTGAAGTAAGGGAATCTTCACATAAGATCTCATATCTCCTTGAAGCCTCTGAAGCTTCGATTTAGCCTTCTCAACCCATGGCATCTGTCTGTTAGTTCCGGAAGGTGTCTCTCTCTTCCATCTGAATCTGAAAGTCTTCGAGTCTCCATTCTCCCTTTGAAGCTTGACTCCCTCTGAGTTTGTATAGTCTTTAGAGCCATCTGCTCCTCATGATATGGCTCATCAATGTTGCATCCTGCAAAGTTTCATGGGACCACGTTGGTCTCTTCTTGGTTACTCCAACGATTCTGGTTAGGCCCTTCTGGCTCGTGTCTCGTGTAAAGTTTGAGCACTTTCGAGACAAGCTTGGTATAGTCTGAAAGGACCTCCCTCGAAAGGGGGAGTAGTGTTGATGCCAACCTTATGCTGAAGATTTCCAGCTTCGTGCTGATGTTGATGTGATGCCAGCCTTGTGCTGAAGATTTCCAACTTCGTGCTGATGTTGTTGAGATGCCAACCTTGTGCTGAAGATTTCCAGCTTCATGCTGATGTTGTTGGGATGCCAGCTTCGTGCTGATGTTGTTGTGATGCCAGCTTCGTGCTGATGTTGTTGAGATGCCAGCTTCATGCTGAAGATTTCTAGCTTAGTGTTGATGTTGATGAGATGCCAGCTTCGTGTTGAAGATTTCCAGCTTAATGCTGATGTTGTTGATGCTCCAACATTCGTGCTGCGATGATGTTGTATCAACCTCGCGCTATTATTGATGATGATGATGTATTAGTGTTATACTAATCCATGTTGATGCAGATAATGATGATGCCACTTCAGCTTCTCGCTGAAGATGTTGATGATGATTCTCTAGCCTCATGCTGATGAGGATGATGATGCTACTCCAACTCCATTCTGTGAACAATGATGATGAGAAAAACTTCCGATGATTTATAGATGTGCCAGTCAGTGTTCCAGATACTGTTGATGTTGCTGCCCTCTCTCTCTCCTGATGATGTTGTAGATTACCCTTCTTGTTAAGGGGGAGTGTTGAAATATTGTAATTGCAAAGAGTATTCTATTTATTATTGAGTCATTATTCATTAGATCAATCCCCTTTTGTGGATTGATCATGTCGGGCATTGTAATTGACCAAATCCCCTTTTGCGGATTGGTCAAACCCTAATTGTATTATGCAAATTAAGAAG
>ML776707.1:1088333-1153658 GCA_009831015.1 Picea engelmannii | reverse complement strand
TGCTTAGTGTTGGATATTCTCTAGTGTTTTGGTTTATTGTCTTGGTATTGTATTGGCTGTCTATATTAAGGAAGTTTTGCTGGGTTTTCTCCCCCATGAGGGTTTCCAAGGATAAATGTTGCGTATCTTGTGATTGTGTTTCTCTTAGTGATCCTACCTATGCTATAGTTATCTAGTAAATTGAAAATAAACCTAATAATAACTCAAAACTTAACACATCTATGTTACTGGATTCTTTCTTGTTTGTTTGCTCTAGTGGATAAAGCTTGTTCTTGGTTATTTTGTCTTGGCAGGGATATTTTCTATAAGAAGGTTGTTGGGTTTTCTCCTCTTGTGTAGAAGGGTTTCCCAGGGTGTATATGTTATGCTCGGGGGTGGCACGAGTAGGTGCCTATGGTTGGGTGGCGATGGTGCAACATCGCCTATGGAGAAACGAGCATGCATAGGGAGAACCTCTTTTGGTTAGTTGAACATCATTATTGGAGGATGGCACACCTTTCTAGGGAGCACCTCTTTTGGTTAGTTGAGCATCATTATTGGAGGATGGCACACCTTTCTAGGGAGCACCTATTTTGGTTAGTTGAGCATCATTATGGAGGTGGTTATGGAGGAGTATTTTATTGTTTATTGATAACCACCCTTGGCACATTCTCCTAGGGCTCACTTCATTTGGAGGATACTTTATTATTTGTTTGTTGGATGAGGTGGCTCTATGGCACATTTTTCATTGTCGCACCTCTCCTTGGTGCTCCTTCATTATTGCATGGTCAAAGACACTTGGAATCATTTTACTTCCCTTGGAGAGCGCCCTGACCTCTTTGAATTGGCATTAATATTATTTTATTTAGATGTTGTTGAGGAGTTTCTTGAAGGGCATGTTCATCTTGGAGGGTCACATGTGTGGCTTGTGCATGCATGTACTTGGTCTCTTTTCTATATTTAGAGATTCTTCTTGGAGGTTGCACATGTAGAGTCTATCTTCTTGCTATTTTTGGAGGGTTTATCTTGGAGGAGCACACCCTCTTATTATTTTATTGTTTCCTTGGAGGAGGATATTTTATTATTTGATGGAGTTGGAGGTTGTAACTACTTCATTATTCTATTATTTGTTGAACTTTGTCTCATGGAAGTGGTCACTTGAGGAGGATTATTATATTGTTTTCTGACTCATGCATCTTGGAGGGCTCACTTAGTGTGTTTTTCTAGGTGGACCTTGGAGCACATACTCCCATGTCAAGGATTATTTTATGTATATTTTTGAGCTAGCACCTTGGAGGGTGCATTCTATGTGGACTATATGACATCTTGACTTGGTATTGTACCTATTTTTGGCGGTGCATCCCCTTCATGGAACATTATTTTGTATATTCATTGGTATTTTTAGATGGGGTGACATCCTTTGGAGAGGCTAGAGTCCACATAACCTTTGACATGGTCAACCATTGATTGAGAAGGGATCTAACGACTCCATATTTATATTATTTGTTTGACTTGTCATTGAGTTAGTTGGATAATATTGTTTTTTATTGTACGAGAGAAGAAACTCATTCTATAAAGAGTGTTGAATCTATGCTTATACTGAGAGGGAGGGGGTGAATCAATATAAGATACTTTTTACTTTATTTAACCATTCATGAGCCGAGAAACAATAATCACATATAAACTCAAATCACAATGCATAGAGTTTAACATGGAAATCCAATTGGAAGAAAACTATGAAACTTATCTTTATGGATTGATGTAGGCACCATCCTATTGTTACAAAGATTGTAGGCACCAACCTACTGGAGACACCAATCTCCTTAACTGAGCACCAACTCTTCAACACTTGTAGGCACCAACCTACTGTTACAATATTTGCAAGCACCAACCTGCTGGAGACACCAATCCCCTCACACGAGCACCAATTCAACAAGATATGTGTAGACATGAATCCAAGATCTTCATACACAAAGTACTTTTGACTTCACTTGCATGCTTCATTTCACAAACAATCCCTCAAACCCTAGTCACATGTAGCCTTCATGCCCTAACTAGTCTCAAAGCATCATTCGAGAATATAATCCGTGACGACAACATTACAAACTCAAAATAGTGCACATGGCAGCATCACAGTGACGACAACATCACAACATCAGAATAGCGCATACGACAACATCACAATGACGACGACATCACAACCTTAGAATAGCGCACATGACATCATCACAGTGACGACAACATCACAACATTAGAATAGCGCATACGACAACATCACAATAATGACAACATCACAACTTCAAAGTAGCGCACCTTGAGAACAAGAAAGACCCCAAGAAAATCCCTTAGACTTCTCTTGCACACCTTTAGATCCTAAAAAGACACCCCGACACCTTAAGCGCACCTCAGATCACTTTTGTGCGCCTCAAACTTGATCTCTTACTTGGTTGCTCTACAAATGCGCACATCTATTCTGTATTATAGTAATTCTGTCCCCATTTTCAGGGCCGACCTGTAAAGATTGGCTGAGCGGATCTCAATTTTCTAGCTTGGTTGTCGGACGGAAAAATTCATATCTCCTCATTCTTAGGGATTTAGAGGGAATGCCATATACCGTTGGAAAGGTCTCAGAATAAGCTTTCCAACCATAGAACTTGTGCTCCCATTTGAGTTAGGTATGTAGGGTAAAAATGCCTTCAAAGATAGGGTATCCAAGCTGACCATCAAAAATTCAAAAATAATACTTTCAACAATCTCCATCTTGCAATCTTTATCTTGGACATCTGTAGGCTCCCCTTGTCTTTGACTTCAATGACAACAATATTTTCGACAAGGAGGAGATTTTTCCCCATTTGTAAGGATTGAGAGTTTGGAGATTGAGGAGCTCTCCACTTGGGCTACATTGTACATCATTTTGGAAAGCTTAATGGAAGATTGGAGTTATTGCATCTATTTTATGTCAGGCTTTTATGTTTGCACTACTTTCATATGTTGTTTATTGTTGTAGGAAACACTATGTTATGAAGGCTTGTAATGGAACATCTGTCATTTGGATGGTGTAATGTGACGATATAATTCCACTTATATCTATTGTTTTTATGTTAAGCTTCCATGTAATAAACCTAGTTATTGCTAGAGTAATATGACACCACCTTCATAGTAATGCTTAAGAATGGAAACCCTAGCTTTCCAAGCTTAATTTTCTGTAGTAATTTTCAGCAAGATAAGGCTGATTTGTGGCATGTATGACAACTTTTATTTGCCTTACATATTCATGCATTCGCCCTCTTAGATCCATGCCTCTTTGACCCCATTTTGCCCATGATTTGGTAGGCACTAGTCTTGTGGTTTCTATCACCTTTTTGTTCTCACACCATTCATTTTTTCCTCCTATACTACAACCACTTGTTTTGTTAAGGCTTCCTCTTCAAACCAATGTTATCAGAACCGGAAACTGGATTGAACCGGTTGACCCCAAAAATGCGAAATTGGACCAGACCGGAAAAAAACGGGAAAAAAAACCAGTCGACCAAAAACTACATAAAATATTCAAATTTTGAAAAAACATATATATTCATGTGCATCAATATGAATCCAAACCATTTATACACAAATATGCAAAGATTCTCATTTATATAGTAAGTAAGAGTGGATATAACCAAAATAGCACCGAGTGCAATACTGCAGTTTTTGTTATAGTTTGATTGATTTTATAGTTAAAATGTGTGTAATGAGGTCCCCATCTTTAATTGAGTGGAGACATATTATTGTATGCTATTCATACCTCCATCTCTTTTGATCATATGCACATATCAGGGTAAATAGAGTGCATGCCAGAATAAAAGCTTAATGATAATTTCTGTGTTAGTGTGAATGATTTTGTGATTGCTCTTCCCTTCTCTTATTTGAGTCATTTGAACGCATATTATTTATTGTTTATCTCTGTCTCATTGTTTTTTCCAAATTTGTAACCTTGGGGGATTCACTCTGAGTCTCCACAAGGAGTATATTGGAAATTGCTTGTAGTGTTCGAAGTCAGAACTAGAAATATAGAAAAGCATTTTAGAAAATCTTACAAGGCATGGAAAATAAATGTTAGAGTTTACATGTGGGGGAAGTGCATGTACAAATAAAAAATTTGATAAATATAATATGAAGTGAAATTGATGGGGACAAACCACATGTTGACAACTGAGAGAGACCCAGGAAGATACAATCAGTCAATCATTGCAAAATTGGTTTTGAAACCTGTTGCTCATTTTAAGACCATGTTTTGATCATTTCTTTTGCTTTAGAGGAGCTTTTGGATGTTTTTAAATTGAAAACACAACTTCTAGTTTCTAAAAATCTACATAATGTACATAAATTGGCAGAAATTTGTTTTTTTTTTCCTTAAAAAAATTGGAAATCCGCCCCTTTAAGTGTGTCGTACGGGTGCTGTGCGGAACCAAACGGAACCAGCCAGAACCGACCGGTTCTGTGTTTTTGGTCGGAACCGTCTAGTTTAGTACGAAACTGGCCAAAAACTGTTTGGTACCACTGACTGGTTCTGTGTTTTTGGTCAGAATCGTCCAGTTCAGTACGGAACTGGCCAAAAACAGTTTGGTACTGCTGGTTTGACCGTTTTTGTCCTGAAGGTCGGTCCAATCGGTCGGTTTTGCCGGACCATGCCGGTTCTGATAACACTGCTTCAAACATCACCTAAAGCCTCCACTCCATAGCCTTAGCAATCCTACTTATGGATACCCTCCTTGTGTTGGAGAAGAGCCAACCTAAAGTGAGAGGAAGAGCTACTGAGATGCTAGTGGGTAGCCTTCCTGAGTTACACAAAGCTAACACCTTGGTGCTTTGCACTTTACACTTTGTGGGTGCTAGATTTTGTTGTAACACTCTCATCATTCACATCCATTAAAAGAAATTACATCTTCCAGATTTAAATTCTTAAAAACATAAAAGTATCTCCTGATCTAGCAAAGATGTCTGAAAATACTTATGTCTTGCATCTCTTCTTGTGCCATAACACTCTATTCTTGGGCGTTCATGTTGAAAAATCTCAATCCCTAGAACCTAGATAAATTACTACCTTGTGTTTTTCCTTACTAATAATTAAATTACAACACACACGATAAAATATACTAGCTGGAAATAAAACTGTGGAAGCAAAATTGGAAACCAAACTTCACACAACACACATAAATTTTGTCCTTCAAATTAGATTTTCATTAAATAATGACTCCAAGCTTACAAGGACTCCCAAATTGGGAAATTTGTCCACTGAGAATAGAAACAGAAAAATACAGTAAACTCCTGCAACCTAGCAACTCTGCCGCTGCTGTACAACCCTGTATTGGCGTCCTGTACAATCTGTACGCGCCTTGTATGATCTGCACTGCGCGTATGTATGCACATGTGTCCACTTTACCACATGTATGTATGGTCCTCTGCACTGTGCATATGTATGCGCCCCCGACTACTGGTTCGATGCATATGTATGTGCCCTGCTGCACCTATGCGACGCGTATGTACACGCCCTTTTGCACCTGTGCGGTGTGTATGTATGCGCCTTGAACTCCTGTCTGCTACGTACGACGTTGCTCTGGCTCTATACGACCCGATCTGCGATTGTACCTGCTGCTGGTCTGCTGCCTAGATTTGTCCTCCTTATCAGATCTGTCTACTGCTGCTTCCTTCTCTGTACGACCCTCTACTGGTGTCCTGTACAATCTGTACGCACCTTGTACGACCTGCACTACGTGTATGTATGCGCCTATGTCCACTTTACTGCATGTATGCATGCGTATGTGTCCATTGCATTGCGTGTATGTACGCGCCCCGACTACTGGTTCGATGCATATGTATGTGCCCTGCTGCACCTGTGCGATGCTTATGTACACGCCCTTCTGCACCTGTGCGACGCGTATGTACACGCCCTTCTGCACCTGTGCGATGTGCCTTGAACTCCTGTTTGCTGCGTACGACGTTGCTCTAGCTTTGTACGACCCGATCTGCAACTGTACCTGCTGCTGGTCTGTTTCCTAGATTTGTCCTCCTTATCGGATCTGTTTGTTGCTCCTTCCTTCTCCTTTGGACCAACCCGATCTCTAGATGAAAGTCCTTCACCCCTTGCTGAGATCTCCTTGAGAAAAAGTCCTTTGCTCTCTCTATTAGTCACTAAATCCAGTAGATGTCTCCAAGATGTATCTTCTCCTTTCACCTTGGCTGCCTTTTATAATATTGGGTTGAACCCTAACCCTAATCTCCAAAGTGATCAATGGTTGAGGTTGGATCTCACCTCACTTGAGATCAATGGCTAACATTAATTTAATTCACTAATGTTAATAACTTTAACATTTCATTAAATTAAACTCAGTTTAATTATAAAAATAAATTCACTTATAATTCCTTTAATTAAAGTGAATTTCCAAAGTTTTTGAAAGGTCCTTTGGACTACTTCCACACGGGTAGACACTTAGACCTGTGCGGAAGTACCTGTCCGATGCTACAAACATCAACACTCCCTCTTAGCGAGGAAGGTACTTCTTGAAGAGCTGCCTGGAACTGGTTGTCCCTTAGATCTTGGCACAATATCCTGCACATCATCCTGCACCATAGCATCTTAATAAACCTGATGGTCTACTGCTTCTTCAATGATGTTACTACTTACTGCCATCAAGTTTGGAAACTTCTTTGGAGGCCTACTCTCCTTGACTGTGCTCTTAGGAGCCTCAACATGCTCCTGATCATCCTTCAATGTTTGCTCAAACCACTTGGGTCTCTTGACAGAACTGGAAGGGGCTAACTCCTCCTCCCCACCTGTAGGTTGACTCCCTGAACTGGAAGCCTCTGAACGGTGTTCTCCCTTCGGAGCTTCTTGCTCCTCGTCCTTTGTCACTGGTGGTAACTCATTAGACTTCCTAGATGCTAAGTTCTCCTCAAACTTAAGATCTTTGCTCACAACTATCTTCCTCCGCGCTGGTATGACGATCCTGTAAGCCTTTGAGGTCTCGTTGTACCCCTCAAATATGCCCTTCTCTCCTGAAGGCTCTAGCTTTGTCCTCTTCTCCACATGGACATGGATGTATACTGGACAACCAAAGATCCTCAAATGTCTTCTCTCTAGCTTCACTTCTGTGAATGCTTCCTCAAGAGTCTTGTCCCCCAATACTCTGTGAGGATTCTTGTTCTGCACATATACTGTCGTGTTCCATGCCTTTGCCCAAAGGAACATAGGCAGATTCTGGTCATGTATCATAGCCCTGGCAGAATCGACGATGGACCGATTCTCTCGTTGCAACCCCATTATGTTGGTTGTATGAGATTGTCAACTCCCTCTTGATCCTTGCCTCCTTGCAGAAATCCTTGAATTCATTAGAGGTGTACTCTCCCCCATTATCCGATCTCAAGACCTTGATCTTCTTCCTTGTTTGGTTTTCCACTTGGGCCTTGAGGTCCCGGAACCAACTGAAGACCTCATCCTTAGTCTTCATAAAGAAGATCTAGGTTTTCCTAGAAAAGTCATCATTGAACGTGACATAATATAGTGCTCCCTGTACTGATGCCATTTACATCAATCCACTCATATTTGAATGTATAAGATCCAAGATCCCCTTGGACCTACTGTCACTGCTTGGAAAAGCAGCCATGGCATTCTTGCCAAGTGCACACCCTCTACACACGCCATGTTGCTCAATACTGAAATCCGGGAGACCAATAACAATCTCCCTTAGAATCGACAACGCCTTGTAATGCAGGTATCCCATCCTCTTGTGCCATAGCTCACACAGGTTGTCACTGTAATGTACGAAAGCCTGAACTTGCTTGCCCTTCAACCTGTATAAATTTCCCTCTCTAACCCCAATGCTCACTCTTGTGTGAGGGCTAGCTCGCTCTAGTTGTATGAGTACTTGTCCTTTATTGAACATGATGACAAAACCCTTGTCCTCCATAATTGAGACTTAGAGCTAATTCTTCTTCAGTACTGGTACATATAACACATCCTGGGCCTGAAAGGAACCTCTTGACTGAAGCTGGAACAAGATAATTCCCTCCCCCTTCACTGCATATTTGGCATCATCAATAAGCTCCACATGGATCCCTAAGTCCTTCTTTGTCGGACTGTTGAATAGCTCCCGTGCTTCTGTCATATGACGTTATGCACCACTGTCCAAGTACCACGCACTCCTTGTGACTGTGCTAGTAGAGAGGCAAGAGACAATATACAACCCGACACTGGGCACATGCTCTTCGCATTCCTTTAGGTCAGTTTAGAATGGGCTCTTATAGACTTTGGGTAGAGATAGACCACCACATCGATCGACTAGACAGGATCTGCAAGCTATGCCAGCTAGAGGAGGTCGAGACTGAGAAGCACTTCATATTTTGGTGCCTCATTTATTATGAGACCAGGGGGCGGTTTCATTGCTTATTCAGGGGGACTCAGACCCTCACACGCTTCTTCAGGTATTCAGATCAACGATGTTTAGCCTTATACATATAGGAGGCCCTCATGCCTTGAGCCCATACTCTTCAGCCTCTGACTAGACCGGACCCTATTGGGTGGATCACCTCCTTCTTCTCGGTGCTACCCTCAAGAAGGGGCCCTAAGAGGCAGTTCTACACCAACACAACCCCAGACTCCAGATCAGCGTGGACCCGTGGAACCTTCCCGCATCCCACGAGATTTCAACAACATAGCGAGACCAGATCCCCTTCCAGGAGACAGATGAGATCCCCTAGACCTCGTCGATGAACTACCTCTACTAGTCAGTAGCGCAGCGGACGATCCAGACACCCCACCAAGTCCCCCTTGGGACAACAAACTATACTCAACTTTCTTCATTCAGCCTTGTATGGTAGGAGAGATGGATCCATTCCATGACAGACCTACTTCCTTTCTTTTGGTTCTTGTCCTTAGATCTTCTTCTCCTATGATACACCCCATCATCAGCGTAGGTATCTTAGCTCGAGGCCGAGGGCTCTTCATGCCTCAGAGTAGATCTCACTCTAAAACTCTACTTTTATAGGAGACCTTTTGGTACTCCTGCATTGTATTGACATCATTGTACTAAACAGTGCCTTTGACCTAGTTTTGTGGTCATTAGTCGGACATTAATAAAATTATCTTATCTTATCAAACTTCGCAACAAACTCATCCAATTGTTTTTTCGCTGATGCTACTACCTGTTGCGATTTCCCTTGCCCCTTCTTCTTCTCTGGACACCAAGATGCACAATGACCACTCTTGTGGCACGTGAAACACTTGATCTTACTCAAGTCCTTCTTCTTGCTGGACTGTGAGGTTGCCCCCTTACTGTTACCCTTGGAACCCTTTCCTTTGCCCTTCTTGGCTTTACTGACTAGGGCCAGGCTCTTCTCTCCATCTCCCTGCCTGTTGGCTTTCGACTCCTCCCAAGGCTCTTCCTGGATGTAATCATCCCAAAGCCTCTCCCAATTAGGAAGTTTCTCTTGAGTGCAGACTCCCTTGACAAATGGTTCCCATGACTTGGTGAAACCATTCAATGCCACATTTACAAGTTCTTCCTTGTCCACTTTCTCCCCAATGGCTGCAAGCTGATCACGTGGGTGATTCTCACGAAGTAGTTGGTAACATTGTTAGATCTTGACATCTGGATGGATCTGATCTTGTTTCTCAAGATCATCTTCTTGTTCAAGTTGTCACTCTCGAACATATCCACTAGAGCCTTGAACATTTCTCTTGTCGACTACTTCTCTGCCACATGAGGGATCAAATGATCCTTCACAACGTCCATGATCATTCTCTGGGCTTTGATGTCCTTCTCATGAGCCGCCAATTGAGTTGCATTTGTCGGTGGAGGAACAACCTTTTCTACAATCTCCCAAAGGTCACGATCCTTCAAAAGCAAGGTTACCCTTGCCCTAAGTAACAAGGTTCGCCGAACTTCATGGTTGAAGTTCGAAATTCAACGAATTTCAACAAAATCCGAAGGTTTGGCCCAGGTTCGACCCTAATTTGTGGAGATTCGACCCTATTTTTGTGTTGACTTTCTATACCCACTTCACCTGCACTAGTTGTTGGTTGCTATAACCTCAATGGCCATCTTAGTGCTGGGATTCCCACGACAAGTTATGTAACGAATCCCACGGTGACTGTTGTGACTCCATCTTAGTGCAACGAATACCACAGAGACTGTTATGACTCCATCCCAAGGTGGCGGTTATTGTGACTCAGACTTCTCCCACAAGCCACGACGATTGCTACGATGGCCACGAGCCATGACAACAACTAGCAACGAGCCTCAATGATTTGTTGTTGCTATTGGGAGTCAACGACTCAACGAGAAGCCACAGTTTACATATTTTATAGTTTTTTATTATCATAAAACTTATATATTTTATAGTTTTTAAAATGATATACTAAGTATAACTTTACTTTATACATATGTAAAATTCTCCATTAATTTAATTTTATACATTAATGTGTCAACTAGAAGCCATAGTTTACATATTTTATAGTTTTTTAATTTAAAAAAAAACTTATGTATTTTATATTTTTTAAAATGATATATTAAGCATAACTTTATATATATATATAATTCTGT
Source organism: Picea engelmannii (assembly GCA_009831015.1). Taxonomy (NCBI): domain Eukaryota; kingdom Viridiplantae; phylum Streptophyta; class Pinopsida; order Pinales; family Pinaceae; genus Picea; species Picea engelmannii. Next base: position 1,143,099 of record ML776707.1, on the reverse strand, counting down.
ATTAATTTAATTTTATACATTAATATGTACACATATATGGATAATTTATATATATATATATATTATTATAGTTTGAAAAAATGTATATAGCTGAACTTAATGGCGAACCTCATCTGAACCTTATCGGAAAATTCGAATTTGAATCAAACCTAATCATTGTCAAACCCGAACCATGTGACATAGCCCTCGCCTTTCAGGACAGGAAGTTAGATGCTCCATCCAACCTATCTTCAAATATGAGACTGGTTGCTGCCATTTCTAGATCTGAACAAAAAACAACTGCCGTGTGTTTATTCCTTCAAGCACCCACAAGAATCTCACTGCTGGTTTATAGATCTGCAGAGATCTCCTTGCAGATCTGTTAGATTTAGGGAAAAATAGAGAAAACAATAATACTTTTAAATTCTGTTCACTAGATCAACACTTTTAAGCAAAGACATAAACAGATCTGAATTAAATTCTGAACATAAGCAAAATTTCTTAGTGCAAAAACAAACCTTAGTTTACCTCTTAGCCAATGAAGAATGTACCTGTCACATGTGTGGATGTAGTCCTCTTTAATATGCTCAGAAAATCAGTTTAAGGTTCATGGATCAAACCTCTAGGGTTTTGATCTCTATCATATGGACTGGTAAACAGTTTGCCAAAGGAAGGACCACAAGCAAGGCTGGAGAAGAATACTTAACTGCTGTCCATAGCTGAGACTGTAGAACTCAGCAGCAACAATTGGGACAACGAACACTCCACAAATGGGACAGCAAACACTCCACAAATGAGACAGCAAAACCCTCCACAACAGGGACAGCAAAAACCCTTCAACAACAAAGGTAAACAACACGGAAGAGAGGAGGCACCTACAAATAGAACAACAAGGAGGAGGAGGAGGAGCCAGTGCTTCAATACACTCATCGGCAGCCTCAAAAGAGGGCCGCAACACCCTTGCACTGTCAAGGGTCAGCCTGCAACTCTCTTGTACACAGTCCGACAGCTAAAGGAGAGGTCAATGGCAGCCCGGGCAGTCAAGTAGAGGTCCGGTCACCTCCACACCAACAAACAAACTCATAGGAAACCCTCAGCCAAGTAGGAGTCTTGATAACATGCCTCAGATCTAAAACAGAGAGTCTAAAAGAGGAGCCACACCATCCAAGAGAAGGATGACTTGAGGTAGCCGCAACAATTGAAGGATGAGAAGTGAGTGAGTGTGTAAGAATGCTAGAGGGGAGGGTTTCTTTTATAGCTAAGGAGAGGGGTTAGGGCTAAAATAAAAATAATTAAATAATGACAATTGAATTAATATAAATATTAATTAAATGTGAATTAACTCAAAGTAAATTATAAAAACCCATCACCACATAAAACAAGAGGGAAAGCAAGACAACAAGCAAGGGGGAACTTTAAGACAAAGTCAAGGGGCTCCTCAATGGCAAAACATGTCTACATAAGTCTCATAATGACTTATAAACTTTTATCATCATTGCATAAGAGGGTACATCAACAATGTGGTCATGTCCATCTTCTTAGCTACTCCTAGGTCTCATGGACCATCCTGGGAGAGAGGAAGAGGATCACACATCATCACATCTTGGTATTTAACCAAGATCTACCTGGTCCAAGACTAGGTTGCCCTAGAACACATCTGGGGGCCCTAGAACACATCCAGGGTCTTATCCACCAAGGTACAAGACCAAGGATCAACCCATGCGTTAAGCAAGGGTTCCCTGGAACACATCCAGGGGCCCTAGAACACATCTAGGGACTTACACCATCCACCAAGGAACATATCCAAGGATCAATCCAAGCACCGGGCTAGGATTCCCCGGAACACATCGCCATAGAACACATCTAGGGACTTACTTCTTAGTCTTAGACCAAGAACCCCAGTCATATAGTGGGGGCCCTCACTAGGGTCTTTTGTCATGGCTCTCACTGCTTGGTCCCAAACCAAGAAACCCCAGGAGTGCACTGGGGGCCCTAGTCCACAACTAGGGTCTTATGCCATTCTCCCGGAGAATGGTTCTTGCAGCTGCACTAATTTCAATTCTCCCTCTCAGCAACACCAAGGTTGTCTCGAAAGTACACAAACTTTGTCAAGGACAGTGGCTTGGTCAAAATATCTGCGGTTTGTTCTGCCGTCGGAACATACTGAATACTGAGAATGTTCTTCTGCACCATGTCCTGAACATAGTGGTATCTCATCTCAATGTGTTTCGATCTGTCATGAAACACCGAATTCTCGGAGAGTGTTATACAACTTCGGTTATCATAGTCGATGACTGTGGGTTCCAGCTTAGCACTGAACAAATATGAAAGTAGCTTTCTGAGCCACATTGCTTCCCTGCTAGCAGCACTTGCAGCAATGTTTTCTGCTTCTGCAGTGCTCTGGGCTATGGAGCCCTGCTTCCTGCTGGACCAAGAGATCATAGCTGAACCCAAACTGAAACAATATCCGGAAGTACTCTTTTGATCCACTGTATTGCCCATCCAATCTAAATCTGTATATCCATGAAGCATTACACCTCCACTGGAAGTGTATCTAAGCCCATAGGCTATAGTCCCCCGAACATATCTGATAATAAGTTTAACAACAACCATATGAATATGCTTCGGTTCACACATGAACTGACTGAGGGCATTCACTGCATAACAAATGTCCGGTCTGGTATGTATAAGGTACATCAAGGACCCAATGATCTGACGATATATGGTGGGGTCTTTTGGATCTGAACCTGTAGCTTGATCTTGTAACTTCTTTAGATTAGAAATCATCGGTGTGGACATGGACCTACAGTCCAACATGCCAAATCTGCGGAGCACATCAACTGCATACTTGCTTTGTGAGAGAAAGATCTCACCTGGTTTCTGCCACACCTCTAAGCCCAGAAAATAATGCATAAGACCAAAGTCTTTCATTTCAAATTCCGCTGAAAGCTCCCTCTTAGTCTGAGATATCAAATTTTCTTCTTCCGTAAGGAACAGATCACTCACATATAATACTAAGATAACAGGGTGATTCTGGACAATCTTTATATAAAGATTTGGATCTGCTATACTCTTGGTGAATCCAAGACTGTATAAAACTGTCAATTATTTCATACCAAGCTCTTGGAGCTTGCTTCAAACCATACAAGGCTTTCTTGAGTTTGCAAACATGGGATTCTCTCCCATGGATCACGAACCCCTCAGGCTGTTCGATATAAACCTCTTGCTCAACTTCACCATTAAGAAAAGCAGTCTTAACATCCATTTGGTGAAGTTTCCAACCAGAAACTGCAGCAAGAGAGATAATGATTCTGATGGAAGTATACCTGGTAATAGGAGCAAAGATCTCGTCATAGTCAATTCCTTCTTTCTGAGAGAAGCCACGAGCCACAAATCTAGCCTTGAATTTTTCAACACTGCCATCTGCTGCATGCTTTATTTTGTAAAGCCATTTGGAGGTTACCACTGATTTGCCATGAGGTCTTGGGACCACTTCCCATACATCATTCTTTAGTATTGAATCATACTCTTCTATCATTGCATCTTTCCACACTTTATGTTTGGAGGTTTTTTCAAAGGTGGAAGGTTCTGAGTCAATCACAAGATTCAATTGGGCTATTAGGCCAGAGTACTTATCTGGTTTCTTGCTTTCTCTGAAGGTGCCTTTAGGTGCTGCAAGCTTTTCTTCTTCTTTTAGAATTTCCCGACACCAAGCTGGCTTCCTTTTAACATGAGGTTTCTCTAAAGGAAATTCGTTAGAATCCCTTGAGGGATCTACTGAAGGCTCTAAGGTATCCTCCCTCTGCACATCTGGAAGAGGTGAACCTGAAGGTTTTGGAGATGGAGCTTCCTGCTCCTCTGTATCACATGGAAGTTCTCTAGAACGAGGAAAAGTTGTTTCTTCATGAAAAGTCACGTCTTTGCTGACCTCAATGAACTTTTGACCTGGTACATAAATTCTGTATGCCTTTGAGGTTTCACTGTATCCCACAAAAGTTCCTTTCTTTCTGGAGGTCTCTAACTTAGTCAATTTTTCTTTTGGAATATGAATGTAGACTGGACTGCCAAAGATTCTCAAATGATCAATTGAGGGCTTTATACCGGTGAAGACTTCTTCTGGACTTTTCTCTTCAAGGGCTTTATGAGGACACCTGTTCTGAATGTAGACTACAGTGCTTGCAGCTTCGGCCCAAAGTGATAAAGGTAGATTCTGATCATACATCATTGCTCTGGCTGCTTCACATATCGTTTTATTTGTTCTTTCTGCAACCCCATTCTGTTGGGGATTATAAGGCACAATCAACTCCCTCTTAATCCCTGAAGCCCGACAAAGTTCATCATACTTGTAGGAGTCAAATTCTTTTCCATTGTCCGTTTTGAAAACACGGAGGTGTCTACCTATCTGATTCTCAACAAGGTTCTTAAAATTTTGAAATCTGCTGAAAGATTCATCTTTAGTCTTCAAAAAATAAATCCAAGATTTACGAGAACAATCATCAATAAAAATGATATAGTAAAGACAACCATTCATTGATGGAGCAGTCATAGGTCCACAAAGATCCGAATGAATAAGATCTAAAATGCGTTAAGCAAGGGTTCCTTGGAACACATCCAGGGGCAGAATGATCAACCCATGCGTTAAGCAAGGGTTCCCTGGAACACATCCAGGGGCAGAATGATCAACCCATGCGTTAAGCAAGGGTTCCCTGGAACACATCCAGGGGCCCTAGAACACATCTAGGGACTTACATCATCCACCAAGGAACACATCCAAGGATCAATCCAAGCACCGGGCAAGGATTCTCTGGAACACATCCAGGGGCCCTAGAACACATCCAGGGACTTACTGCTTGGTCCTAGACCAAGAACCCTAGTCATATACTGAGGGCCCTCACTAGGGTCTTTTGCCATGGCTCTCACTGCTTGGTCCCAAACCAAGAAAAACCCCAGGAGTGCACTGGGGGCCCTAGTCCACAACTAGGGTCTTATGCCATCCTCTCGGAGAATGGCTCTTGCAACTGCACTAATTTCAACAAGATCTAATAGATCTGCTGCACAAACTGTCGTGTATTTGAAGTTGTCTCCCTCTTCGAGTGCAAGCTCTGATACCATGTTGAAAAATCTCAATCCCCAACACCTAGATAAATTACTACCTTGTATTTTTCCTAGAGTAAAATATATTGGCTGGAAATAAAACAACAGAAGCAAAATCGGAAACCAAACTTCACACAACACAGAAATTTTGCCCTCCAAATCAACTTTTCATTAAATAATGACTCCAAGCTTACGAGGGCTCCCAAACTGGGAAATCTGTCCACTGAGAATAGGAACAGGAAAATACAACAAACTCCTGCAACCCAACAACTCTGCTGTTGTTGTACAGCCTTGTACTGGCGTCCTGTACAATTTGTACGTGCCCTGTACGACCTGCATTACGCGTAGGTACGTGCATGTGTCCATTGCACCGCGTGTATGTACGCGCCTTGCTGAACCTGTGCGGCGTGTATGTACGTGCCCTGGACTCCTGTTTGCTCTGTACAACCCGATTTGCGGCTGATTTGTTGCTCAGATCTGTCCTTCTTATGAGATCTGCCTGCTGTTGCTTCCTTCTTCTTTAGACTGAGATGATCTCTAGATGAAAGTCCTTCTTCACCCCTTGCTGAGATGTCCTTGAGCAAGAGTCCTTTTTTGCTCTCTATATGAGTCACTGACTCTAATAGATGTCTCTGAGATGTGCCTTTTCCTTTCACCTTGGTTGCCTTTATAATATTGAGTTGAACCCTAACCCTAATCTCCAAAGTGATCAATGGTTGAGATTAGGTCTCACCTCACTTGAAATTAATGGCTAAGATTAATTTAATTCTCTAATGCTAATAACTTTAGCATTTCATTAAATTAAACCCACTTTAATTATAAAAAGACATTCACTTTAATAATTCCTTTAGTTAAAGTGAATTTTCAAAGTGTTTGAAAGGTCCTTTGGACTACTTCCACACATTTAGACACTTAGAGCTGTGCATAAGTAACTGTCCGATGCTACAAACATAAACAGTTCACAGGTCTACAAATCATGCATTTTGCACGGGCGTCTCATGCTTTTTTCTTTTGACATCTGCAATTGTAATTCGTGCCAACAATGAGATCTGAACTGGAGTGTCTACAACAAATTTTTGTTTGCCATGTCTGGGACAAGTTTTGGACTGCAACATCTCTTTGGAAGTTTGGCGTTTTTTGGAATTTCACTGCAACAATCTCTTTGATTGCAATTATCTAAGACTCTGGCCTTTTTGATCATGCCCTTCGAATTTGGCATCTTCTTGATTGATATATTTGAGGTTACAACATTCTACATCTGGCTTTTAATATGCTTGATCGTGACTTATTTCGTGTTTGCTAGTGTTTGACTACAACGCTCTATGTACTGCCCTTGTCTTACTTCGGTGTTTCACCAACATCTTTTCAGTTTTTAATATAGCCACCTTCAACATGCCCTATCACATCCAATGTTTGCACTTATGTGTTGCAATCATTCTTTGATTTGTTCTCCCAGTCTTTGCTTTTGAATCGGTCTCTTAGATGCCATCGTGTGGGCTTTTAAAGCCCATATGAAAACCTTAAAAAATATTCTTTTTTGATCCTTGGCATATTTTTGTAAAAATTCTTTAGGTTATGAACTTTCCTACTTTTTTGTCATACTCTCTCTCCTTAGTGTGACCACGTACCACAATGTCCTCAGCCTTTGCACTACTTTCCTCGGTCACAGGTTGAGGCTACATATGCACACTGAAAAAATACATGAGAGAGAGAGAGAGAGAGAGAGAGAGAGTAGATGCGGGTAATAATGAGTTTCTACCAGTTGTAATCATCGATATAATATGCCAAATACATTTTCATTTGGGTGGCTGGTAGTTAAACTATTGGATTCTTCCCGCTACTAACATATTATACGGACATTAAAGTTTAGTTACTTAACATTTAATGCGACACTTATTCCTTTTGCAAGGAAAACCTTGCGGGGAAACCCCCAACCACTTCTCTGCATTTTGTGGATGGTACCCACTGTAAATTCGTTGGTGTTGATTATGACACCTAACCCAGTAGGGATATCGAGTGAAGCATGTAACAGAGGTAGCCAACATGGGGATCGACCCTGAGACCTCCTGCATGGAGCTCAAAGCACTCAACCACTCGAGCTAGCCCATTGAGTTTAATTAATGTGACACTTATTTATTTTTGTGTTATGACAACAATTATAACTACTCTTTGAAGGTTATCCACGCATTATCATTTGATAATTCATTGCAATGCTGAATTATAACACTTTTACCACGAACAATGCATGTTGTTGTGATTGCAAGAAAATAGTTTATTTAGGGCCTATATCTTGCCTATAGTTTCCCCTGTCTTATTACAATGTTCAATTGAAAGAGGGAATTGTTTACACCAAAGGTTTGCCTTTAACGATGAGTCTTATTTTTTTGCGTGTGTAATTAGAAGAAATCCTTTTTTTGGTGAGGATAAACTGTTGAAACATTCTTTTTTCCATGTATTTGTCTCATGTGAAGTTTTAGCCAATTCTGTTTGAGCTATGTTGCAGGAAACGCCTCCCTAGCTAGCATACCAGTACCTGAAACGCTAGGAAATGCAGAAACGGGTACGAAACATCGTCAATCGTATGGTACAGATAACAATGTTTCCAATGCGTTTCGGTCGTCTTTAGTGGTGTTTTAGGCACTTTTTTGATGTTTCCAGATTGACCTAAGTGCCCAAGAAGGGCATGGGACGCATAGGAAAATGTTGCCTTGTCTGTGCCAATGATCCTTTAAGACAAAATAAAGATAGGGGATCGAGCTTTGAGGAGTTTGTGACCTTGATAATTAATGGTAATATTAAGTTCTTAAAGTAAAATTGACATTCTCCTTTATCTTTTTTTTTTTTTTCCTTGGAATAACTCTTGGGGAAACCCACCAGGCACTTCCCTTCATTTCGAGTATGGTACTTGAGGTAAACCAGATTTTGTAGAAAGCCGAGGCTTTTTCGATAGCGTGCTCATTTAAGAGCTCAACATGCCACTTGTGGGAGTTGAACCTGGGTGGGGGGGAAGACACCCCTCAACACAAACCACTCAGGCTAAACCCAATTGACTTCTCCTTTATCTTACCTTTTCTATCCTTTTACTTAAATTTTTAACATTACCATTAATTGTGTCAGGGTGTTTGAGAGTGGTTCCAACCTCATCGGAGAAAGTAGAATTTCATATCCCATTTAGAGTTCAATCGACTTAATAGTTTTCAGGATTTTAGGATTGGTAGGATTGTAGCATTTCCACTGGATTCTACCATGTATGAGGGTATGGGATCGGCATTAGTCAAGACCACCAAGCTACGATATTTCACATCATGTAATCATCTATGAAGTTAATATAGACATGGATCTCCTTATAAAATGTCACTTAAGTGTATCATTCTTATTTTCTTGCAAGATAATGTGTTATTTAAAAAAAACTAAATATCTATATTTTTTTGTTTTTTATATACCGCATTTACCCCATGTACCCATTTTGGGGAGGTCACATTTACGTTTCCAGGCGTTCCCGTTTCAAAAACTTGTAGACGTTTTTGCATTTCGTGCAACTTAGGTTTTAAGATTGAAATAAAGATTGAATGAAATCAATTTTAGAAAAAACGGGGTCACTTACTAAAGTTATAATGCAATGCATGAAGATTTTTCAGGTCCTATCAAGCTGCCAACTAGGTTTGTCTTTGACCTCAAGTTGGCTCTAAGTTTCAACTGTCTAACAATGGTTTGTTGTTGTTTTAGGACAACAAACTGTTCAATAACTTCTTCGCTGATTTGTTGCAGTTACATAGGCCAAATGGGTGCTCTAGCATGTAGTTTTGTCACAAGATGTTAGCACATGCATACCATAAGCTATATAACACACCTAGAGATCTTTTAGTGCTGAAATAATGCTGTTCTAAAATCTAACATACACGAAAATGAACACAGGTATTTTTGGTCAACATGACCCTGGATAAAACCCCCCCGGGGAAAACCAGTTTGAGATGAATGTATATATATGGTGTGCTTCAAGCTATAAGAACAACAAGGAAGATAAATACAAAGGAACCTGATACTTTGCAAGCTCCTCACAAGCTTTGCAATGGTTCCTTGGGATGTGCGCCCCTAGAAGAGTGCACCTCTTCCTTCCTTGACTGTGCTTGAAGACCCTTGTGCCCTTGCTCTGTCTCTTTGTTGATTGAAGAACCATTACATGCAAACTGCCCTTTTCTTTCCCTCTCAACAACCCACAAATCAGAAACAAGAAAGCTCCACACAAAGTGCTACGTCCTCCTCAAGTGCACCCTCCTCCTAGCAAACACACTCACCACAAATAACTGAGACTCCAACCTGCCTTGCGCCCTCCATGAACATGTGTGCCCTAGCTTGCTGAACTCTCCTCTGAATTCTCACTTCTCTACTCCTCACCAAACTCTCAAGGTGAACAAGTGAACAATTGAGCTCTCCTTTGCCCTATGCTCCCTCCTTAAGGATGCATGAAGAAACCTAATAAATGGGTGGATGAGATCATCTCATCCCATCCCAAGTCAATGGTTGAGATCATCTCAAGTAATTCTCAACTCAAAACCCACTTTAGTTAAGTTTCCATAGTTTCACTTTATGTCCCTTAATTCACCCACAAAGTGAATTAATTGTCATTTTAGGCTAAAATGACCAAATTTCATTTTTGACTTAAATCTCCTAAGTCAAAGTGAAATTAGACATAATGTACATAGTACAAGGTACAAAGTACTTCCCACATGTGTTTAGAAGCTCACAAACACAAGGGGACCACTTTCCAAGGTGCCCAAATATAAACACTCCCTCTTACCGAGCAAAAAGTGCCCTTCACCCCCAATCTCATCCCTGCAGTGGATATGGTTGCCTACTGGCAAATACTCGGTGAATATGGATGTACCCTGATCAATGAAAGTAGTCTGACACAGATCTGCTCAATCTGCGTGATCCATAGATGGAAGTGTCTCTCCACCTATCGAAGATCACCTAGATCTTGGTATCAAACCTAAGATCTCAACCTTGGTCTCCCACCAAGGATTTCTACCTCCTAGCATCTCGCCAACGGTCACTACTCTTGGCATCTCACCAAGAGTCACTCTCTTGGCATCTCGCCAAGTAGCTTCCACCTGAAGTGGATCCAGAACTTGATCTGCCCATCTCCGCAGCCAAGTGAGGCTCAAGCCTTCGTGGTGCCCTGCCGCTCCTCCTCATTAATCTCTGATGCTCTGAAGTACCTGCACCAACCCTCTGTCTCGGCAACTCTGAAACTAAAGTTGTCCTAGTGGACCAGTCACCTTTGCTGATGGTGTCCAAGGAAACTGAGTCTGAGCTCCCTCTGAATCACTACTATGAGTCAGTAGGTTGTCCTCAACTCTGTCTCCCCACCTGATGTTGGATGGTGTAACAACAGACAAAGTAGTCGCGAATGTACACTCTCTTGCAAACTGTTCATCAAACTCAAACTCCTCTGCTGTCGTTGTTGAAACATCCTGCAACTTCTTCTTCTTGGGACACTGTCCTGCATAGTGATCCATCTCCCTACAAGCAAAGCATCTCACTGTGCTCATGTCTCTCTTCGACCCACTGCTGCTCTCTCCTCCCTGTGGTGGGGCCCCAAACTTGGGACCCTGCCGACCTCTCCGACCGGTCTTCTTCTTGTCGTTTGTCCAAAGAGAAAGATCCTCATCACCCTGCACTGTTTGCTGCTGTTGCTGTCCAGAAGCCTCTGCTACAAGTCTAGTCTCCTCTTGAACGAAGTCATACCACATCCTCTCCCATGTGGGCATGACCTCCTTGGCAACAATTCCACGAACGAATGGACCCCATGGTTTGGTAAAGTTGTTTAAGGTTGTCCTTACCATAGAATCTGGGTCCACCACCTCTCCAACGACTCCAAGCTCGTCTCTGATCTGGGTGTATCGGCTAAGGAAAGAAGTGACCGACTCATCCTGGAGCATGCGAATGCTCCGTAGTCGATCATGAAGAACCATCTTTCGGTTCTCGTTAGAGCTCTCATAAAGCTTGCATAGAGATGCCCACATCTCAAATGCCCAAGCTTTCCCAGTCAAGTGGGGAATGATGTGATCCCGCACTACATCACATATCGTCCTCTTTGCCTTGTTGTTCCTCTTCCTAAATTCTGCTAACAAGATGGGAGTAGTAGTAGGGGGAACATGAACAACTGCCTCAACTATATCCCATAGTTCGAGGTCCTCCAAGACAAAGACAATCCTGGCCTTCCCAAGCGACCAGTTTCTAACCCCAGCTAGCCTATCCTCCACACGCATCTGAGATGCTGACATCATTGCGAACTTTACTCAAACTGATGCTCCAACTGCAAAGGAATGTTGCCTCACTCTTGTCAACACGTGTGAAAAGAGGCAAACGAACACCGACCTCACTCCTAGCAATATAGGTGTGAAAAGAGGTCGTGAAAAAACAACCTCACTCCTACCACGTAGGTGTGAAAAGAGACTGACGAAAATGTCTACAAACTGCTCTACAACCCTCTACAAAATTCTGCCAACAAGCTGCCACTAAACTCTGTCAATGACTGTCCACAAAATCTGCCCAAAAGGTGTCTAAAACAGCCCACTCATATGCTGTCCAAAACTCAGCAAAAATTAGCCACCAAGCTCTGATACCATGAAGATTTTCCAGGTCCTATCAAGCTGCCAACTAGGTCTGTCTTTGACCTCAAGTTGGCTCTAAGTTTCAACTGTTTAACCATGGTGTGCTGCTGTTTTAGGACAACAAACTGTTCAGTAACTTCTTCGCTGATTTGTTACGGTTACATAGGCCAAATGGGTGCTCTAGCATGTAGTTTTGTCACAAGATGTTAGCACATGCATACCATAAGCTATATAACACACCTAGAGATCTTTTAGTGCTGAAATAATGCTGTTCTAAACTCTAACATACATGAAAATGAACACAGGTATTTTTGGTCAACATGACCTTGGATAAAACCCCCCCGGGGAAAACCAGATTGAGATGAATGTATATATATGGTGTGCTTCAAGCTATAAGAACAACAAGGAAGATAAATACAAAGGAATCTGATACTTTGCAAGCTCCTCACAAGCTTTGCAATGGTTCCTTGGGATGTGCGCTCCCTCCTTCCTTGACTGTGCTTGAAGATCCTTGCGCCCTTGCTCTGTCTCTTTGCTGATTGAAGAACCCTTGCATGCCAACTGCCCTTTGCTTGTCCTCTCAACGACCCACAAATCCGAAACAAGAAAGCTCCACACAAAGTGTTGCCTGCTAGCCTTGCGCCCTCCTCCTAGCAAACACACTCACCACAAATAACTGAGACTCCAACCTGCCTTGCGCCCTCCATGAACATGTGCGCCCTAGCTTGCTGAACTCTCCTCTGAATTCTCACTTCTCTACTCCTCACCAAACTCTCAAGGTGAGCAAGTGAACAATTGGGTTCTCCTTTTCCCTATGCGCCCTCCTTAAAGATGCATGAAGAAACCTAATAAATGGGTGGATGAGATCATCTCATCTCATCCCAAGTCAATGGTTGAGATCATCTCAAGTAAATCTCAACTCAAAACCCACTTTACTTAAGTTTCCATAGTTTCACTTTATGTTCCTTAATTCACCCACAATGTGAATTAATTGTCATTTTAGGCTAAAATGACCAAATTTCACTTTTGACTTAAATCTCTTAAGTCAAAGTGAAATTAGACATAAAGTACATAGTACAAGGTACACAGTACTTCCCACATGTGTTTGGAAGCTCACAAACACAAGGGGACCACTTTCCAAGGTACCAAAATCTCAACAATGCATGTTTTGTGAAACCATATTGCTTTCATTTAAGTTTCCTTTTTGGCTTTGGGTTGTGAATATTAAAATCATTAAGGCACTTCTAGAAGATGTTGAGGGCAATCTTTTTAGCCATGTTTGAGCTTTGGAATGGGTTTATTCAGTAGTCAACAAATGTTACGAGCCTGTCTGGCTGTAACATGCAAGTAATTATGTTTGCGAATGTAAAATATAATTAGACAATTGCTGTAAGAGTCTCCTATGCACTATGAGGCTAAAATTTTGCTTTCTGTTGTTTTTCATGTATATTAAGAGTCTGTTATTTTGCACTGTTAGGAAATTTACAGGTCATAGGGTTTTAATATTCAAGTAATTTTTCGGTAACAATCTGTTCAAGTAGCATGGACTTGTAGGCTTGGCAGAATATTTAAAGTTAGCTACCATGATGTGAATACTTAAATTCGTGATGTTTTACTTTTAGTTTCAAACTCTCAAGAGAAAGACACTTTAGATACAGCTGTGTATTATTTTCTGTGGAATGAATTGATGTTCTGGTTTAACCTTGAAGGGCTTCCTTTGGCATATCCTCGTATTTTTTCAAAATATGAAGGAAAATTTTCTTTGGATTATGTTACATTTCGCATACAGAATGCTGATTGTTATCTTTATTTTACAAGGAAACATTTTGCAGCCTTTCTGTGGTCATTAAAATGCACTTCAAATGGACCATGAATAGAAATTTATCCCTAGAATATAACTGTTTTTTGAGTCATATCTATCTATCTATCTATATATATATATATCTGTGCATGACTACTTCCAGTTGGGACAAGCTAATGTTGGAAAGTTATTGTGCCTAAGATGTTTGACATAATCTGCTTCATTTTTATGTGCAATTTGTCATTTTACTGGATTCTAACATATTGAAACTTTGCCTTGCAGGTTTGACTTTGTTGCACCTAGCAGCTTGTTTAAAGGTACATTTTTTGGTTCTTGATGCCTTGTTTTTGCCATGAAATACATATCCCTGGGAAACCCGCTGGGCACTTCCCCTCATTTTGAGGATGGTACCCAGAGTAAACTAGATTCTTCAGGGCTCAAGGTCGATACAAATACTCATTAAGAGCTCAACATGTCACTTGTGGGAATTGATCCTGGGTGGGGAGGATAACACTCCTCTTAACCACCCGGGCTAGTCCCAATTGACAGAGGTTCTCGATGTCTTATGGATAAACAATTTTGTTTTTAAGAACACAATAATCCACAGCATGATGAAGCTCATCATTCAAGAGTCTCTCTATTAATTGATGTAATAGTTTGTTTCTGTTAGTTCAACATTTGGAAATGGCAAATTGGCGATCTTGGAATTGATTGCTGCATATTATAATTTGGTTGCAACATCAAGATTTGATGGCAGAAGTAGGTTGATTATCTTAGGAACATCTTACAGGATCTGGGATGCTCTCCAAATTTTCTTCCAGAGGTCAAGCCATGGATGAACAAATTGCAAGTGCTTCAGATGTTGGCTTCAGAAGAAGGGTCATCTGCACGGATTTTCAAGGCCATTGCTGATCCTCCAACTACCAGTCTACAACGATTGAAGGTGATCAATGGCGTCTCTTCAAATTTTCAAAGTTAGGAACAAGAATATTGGCATTGGCAATATGTACATGATTTTTGTACATTTTAATCGGCATTTGTTTTCATTTTAATTGCATACTCTATCCTATTCTAAGCAGAATATATTTCATTTTTCTTTTCCTTGTTAGTAAAGATTCTATCACATCTAGTAGGTTGTTTTTTAATACGGAATAGTCATAATTTATGTTGTATGGGTTTCAGGGATGGAGAGAATGGGGATGGCAAAATATTAAAAAAGTTGTTAGGAAATAAATATTTAAAAAAGCCTCAAATGATGAAAATGTTAAATACACAAAGTAAATGAAAGAAGATCAAGTGCATTTAACTTATAAACATGCATGATAGATTATAATGAATGATCATTTTAAACAATTCCATGTGAAACATATTGAATACCACTCACGATTTTATAAAATGATTAAAAGACAAATAGTCAATACTGGTTTATCGACTGATATTTAATAAAATTGAGCAAATAAATAGTCCAAAATGGCCAAATGCCCAAAATATGTTCTCACTAATATTGAATCATGTGAAGGTTGAGATAATGATACTTAAATTCATAAGTTATGATCTTTCTACGTTAAGGCTATCCCGAAATGCTTGAACCTCATTGGGTTCGGCTGCATGATCATGATCACCGCCTTGAAATGCATTGTCATCTAAATGATTCACCAACCAGGTTTGCCTGTAGACCTAAAGTACCATCCATACAACTTTGCGAAGCATCCTCCAGGTCTATCTCCCACTGTGCTATAGGTCCATACACTCAGGATCCTTTCTTGTATGAAAATGGAGATTACGATGGACAAATGTTTTTTTTTTGTTCTGTCTTAGAGGTAAGCTTGTTACTCTTAATAGATTGGATGAAATTGTAAGTGGACCAATTCCTTTCAACAACTGAGAAACTAGAAACCTGAGATAACAAAGGCATAACAAGTTGTTTGATCCCTGGAACTCTGCTCCAATGCATCCTCCACCATCCAGTGTGATTAACCTCTGCCACAATTCTCCTATCCTCCCTTACAACAGTTGTGGAAGTTGGGCTACTTAGTTCTGCAATATCTATAAATTGCTGTGGAATTTTTCTTGCTTCACCAGGATATTGATCTTCAATACAACATTGATAAACCCTTCTTTCACCTCTGGATTGCCTATTGGTGCAACTTTGTCCAGCCTCTCCAGATACCTCTTGGGGCTAATTGCATAAGCAACCATATGAATAGGGGTGTTCAAATTATTCCACCTCTTCTCTGTCAGCTTTTGGAGTTATTCAAAAATTCCAAGGGATCATTCTGATGGATGATGGACTTTGTTTTGCTAATTGTTCTATCAGTTGTAGAAATTTAGTGACAAAAAATCAGCAGGCTAATATTTTGTCATACACTTAGCAACCTAGAGATAACTGTCTTGCATGAACTCTGAAATGTCTAAAACCCACATTCATAAATTACCATAAGCAGAATACACATTGCTAAGTAATTATGCAGCGGAATAAACACAATGAACAGCATTCATCCAACCATGAATAACTCAGAAATTTAGGCAAATGCTAGGGAAAACCCCAATGTGGGGAAACCCAATGAGAGAGAGAGATCTTATTATTCAGCTTCAGGAAAGTACATATCAGTAGCAATAACACAATTTCCAGCCACGAGAAAAACCACTTACAGCACCCAAAACTGTCCCAAAAATTTCTTCCTCGAAAAATGTGTCAAGTCCGTACTGCTGTACGGCCTGCCCAGAAATCTGTTCCTTGAAATCTGTGCCCACAGTCTGCTGTATGGACTGTCCTGTACGGCCCAGCAGCAGCAAGAAAAACCCTCTAAACAGCCTCGAAAACTGTGCCCAGCCTGCTTTGATTTCCGTGCCCTCTTCCCCTTGTTGCATGGACTGTACGGATCCGTACAATATGCCTCCAACAACAGAAAAATAACCCATTACTCAAACAGAAATTTTCCCTTGGGATTTGTGCCCAATATCTCTTGGGAAATGTGCCCTCTTTGCTGCCCTAACTTTCCTCTCTCAAGCCTACTTGAAAATCTCTCTCAATCTCCTTTTCTTTTGTCTTACACACTACCCAATGCATTCTTTTATAAAATCTGAAGATGACCTTTTCCCTTCCAAGTGTCTTTTCACCTTCCCCAACCCTAAATCCAAAGGCCAAGATCTAATCTTGCCTTTACAAGATCAAGGGCCATGATTCATTCCCTCCAAAATAAATTACTTAAAATATTAAAGTACATTTCACTTTATTACATAAGTGCACTTTATGAAAAAAAGTCACTTTAATATTAGAAGGTACACTTCATTAAAAAGTCACTTTAATAAAAGAACCACTTTATCACAACTTTATGAAAACCCATTATAAAGTCAAGTGCCTAGTAGTATAGGTACAAGGTAACTTCCGCATACAAGACACATATGCGGAGTACCTCTCTAGCTAAAATGCTAACACTCACTCTTAGTGATGGATGTACCCGCTGTCATCTCCATCATCTGGTCCCATCACACTGTGCTTAGTACGAGATCCCTCTGAACCTGGAGCGCCATCTTCAACACCTGCACAGAACTCGAACTAGAAGATCTTCTCCTGATAGCTACTCGGAACCATTAGCTCCTTGGAGAATCCACTACACCCTAAGCATTGGTTCGACCACACTAGCTAAGCCTCCTGTCGGTGCTCAGAAGAGACTCACTCTCTTCTCTCGGAATGCAAGACTGAATCCTTAGGCCCACCACAGTCTCAGGAGCCTCCTCATGCTCCTCATCTGACGTAAAATCATATCCTGAAGGTTGTCCTCGCAACATATACAACTTGTCCACCTGATCACCGATCAACTGCAGTTCCACCGGGTCCACTCCTTCCCTGTAGATAAAGACATGTTCCCTCTTGAACAATGTACAATATCTAACATCCTCCAAGGCTGAGATTGAGAGTGTTATCGCACAGTTTGTAGCTAGGAAGAAAGGCTAGAAGATAGAGGGCCAAACTGGCGTAACAGGAACCTATCCTACCCAATGTCACCACGATGGGAAGGTTCTTTCTTTTTAGGGAGGTGAAGCCTAGGGGAGACGTCCCCGGTGACCTGGGGTTTTGAAGGGGCAAAGGTTAAAAGGGACAAAGGTAAAGTTCCCTCTTCACAGATCACCACCAAAGCAAATAGTCCCGGCTAAACAACCAATAATAAAGTGAATTCTTAATGAAGAACACCTGCCTGGAACAAAGCAATAGCAAACTAATATATGCAAGCTATAATTCAATGGGTTAGTACTTCATAAGACTATCTAACAAATGTATATGAGCAATATAGCAATATATTTTGACGAAGTCAATGTTTATCAATAGCAATAAAAGATATAACACTTCACCAATAAATATTGGAACGATGTGTCATTCAAGGTAACCAATCAACACTTTATTCAATTAATGCCTAAACCACCTTTCAATTGCTCTTAAAACAAGACGTTGCTGCATCAAAGATGAAGTAACCAAAGATGACGTCAACAACTTAGGGTTAGTAGGTTAATCTAGGCTAGGGTTAGTGTAGTTAGGGTTTGAGATTCAAAGAGTTTTGAGAGTTGTTTGATCAATTTCACTTCAACGTTTGAGGCTGGAAATTAGTGCCTTAGGGTTAATGGAGTCAGCAAGTGATGGACGCAAGAGTTGAAGGAGGATGACTAAAGACTAGAGGGAAGAGTTCTGAAGTGTTGCAATGGCAGGGCTTCAGAAACAAAACCCTAGGGGAGAGGCTCATTCCGGTGTTGCTAAAGCAAGGCCTTGTGCTCTCTCCTCCGTCTTCAGATCAAATTGGCAAAACGGCTAGCTAAAGATAAAGCAAAGACAACCAAAGCATGAGGGTTTGAAGAGGCAAGGTGTTGCTATAGCAAGACCTTTTTAGCAAACCCTAGAATGGTACGACCCTGGTGTAGAAGGACTAGGCCAAGGACGTCTCACTCTCTTTGGCTTCTGGATAGTATGGCTAGCTCAGGGAGAAGAAGAAATGAGAGTGTAGCTATGGCTAGGCTCTCTCTTCCTTCTTCAATGGCTAAAGATTTCTCAATCAAGGGACTTGAGACAAGGACTTACTTGTGTGCTTGTCACCTAGGGTTTTGATCAACAAATTATAAACATATGCAAGAATATAAGACTACAACCATTCAATCAAGAAGTTTTGCAGAGAAAACACTTACATATCACCATGAAATAGCATGCAAACCCTAGTTGTAAACCTTCCTTCAAGAGAAATGCCAAAAATACGCCAAAAAGGTCTTCCTTCAACAAGTGCGCATCACTTAGTTCAGCCAATAACCCCAATAGGGCGCAAAAAATCAGACCTCACTAATGAGTGACTGATGTGTTATGATAAAATGAGGCTAAAACTCCTCAATATGTACTGTATCAATGACCTAAATTAATTTTTAGGTCATAAAAAGGTCGACAAGGCCATAATACCAAAATAA
This sequence comes from Picea engelmannii, assembly GCA_009831015.1. NCBI lineage: Eukaryota > Viridiplantae > Streptophyta > Pinopsida > Pinales > Pinaceae > Picea > Picea engelmannii. The sequence goes on along the minus strand of ML776707.1, from coordinate 1,124,163 downwards.
TATTGTTTTTACGTTAAATTGTCAAATTAAAACCCTAATTGAGCTGAAAAGAAGGTAAAAGCCCCTTCAAGGGAGGTGCTAGCCCCTTCTAGGGCAATCAAGACATCCAGGACCAAACGTTAGCCCTCCAGGGGCCTCTCCAACATGGCACACGCGCCATTGCTGCCCAGTCTGCCTCCAAAAATGTCCATGAAGCTGGGTGACGTCATGGTGAAGATGGGGACGTCCTGAGCCTTCTAAGGCTAGCGTTCCACTGAAAAGGGGTCATTCCCCCTAGGCCAGGCTCTGCCAAAGTGCCTCTGATGGAACGTCCTCTTCTTCTCCGGTGCAAAACCCTGATCAACCACCGTCCTGTCTTTGCCCCCTGATGGGGTCTCAACATCCATCTGGTGGGCTCTTCAGCCCCATGGAGGTCCGAACTGATCATCTCCCCATGTGTACCGGTCCAAATGGTACCTGTCTGTCGGGCATGGTCCTGCACATCAAAGGTTACACCCTCGATGGACTCGTCAGTCACTGGGATCATAGTAATGTTAATCACATTTCATCATCAATATTATCAAACATATGCATAAGACCCTAATACATCAGTTAATAGCTCAAAAACATTACAAAAACCTACAATACAAGACTGGAGAAAAAGACAAGACGTCCTATTGGGCTAGTATCCACAGGAAAAGGAAAGTTTCTAGGAGGATTTTATCCAAGCCATGTAAGTGATATGATGTGGCTAGGGGATGTCCAGACATGTGGGTGAAGTGAGAGTCAAGGATGCATAATGTTATCTGTGGGTGCCTTTGTAGAAGGCGAGCTGTACCTGTCATGGATGCATTTTTTCAATCCCGTTCTTGCCTTTATTCTTTTCTTGCTTTATTTTTCTTTTTATTCAAGGGCTAACCAGAGGACACTGCCTTGGCATGGTGACCAGAGCTGACAGTGTTACCCACAAGTACTTTTACATAGATGAGAAGGCTGGCTTGTGATGAGACCCCCTTTCCCTTGGCCATGCAGCCAAAGGTCACTGCCCTGGCGTGGTAACCAGATGGTGGCAATGTCATACTGCTAGGTACCCATGAACCTAATAGGTTGGCTCGTGATGAGACCCCCTATCCTCTGACTAGATCTTGTTTGTTATTTTCTGGGTCCCTCCAGTTTCTTGCTGAGAGGCTTTTTATTGCCTTCTCGGGGATCCCTGGGCGAAGCATCTCGAGGTTTCAATTTTAGGCTTTTATCTTTTACCAGCTGCTTTTACCTTCTGTGCCTTTAGCCCCTTCTTCCCACGAGATAAGGTGCAACCCTGCAAACAGGTCAATTCAATGCTCGGATAAGGGGGATGGGATAAATGAGTGGGAGATAAGATGAAAGAGTGGTGCTATGATGGGAGCGGACGATGGCTCTTCAAAAATCCCCTTAGTGTCAAACCAAGACCTATGGGCACAGGCTTGTTAGAGCACCCTGTTAGTCTCCCCAAGCATGGTCAAGTGGGCTAATGTAAGAACTAAGCAGTTGTCAGAGATAAAAGGAATCAGATGCATATATTTAAAGGTTTTAATGATCAAAAGTGGCACATACCATGATACCTGGACCAATTACCTCATGGAGCAAGAACCTCCTCCGATACAAAACCAAGCCGAAGGTGATGGATGCTGCTGTTGCTGACAAGACGAATCTGATGAAAGAAGAAAAGGATGGGCCCTCCAGGGCCATGCTCAGGTCAATCCTGCTCTCGGTACTCCATGTCTAGGACCTGTGGGCCTTGAGACATGATCTCCTAGTTATCCCTAAAAATCGGGGATAACATCTAGCTCCAACTCGGGGACATGTGCTCACCGTAGAGCGCATGAGAACCTCAGCATCTCTGGCATAACCTACAGACCTTTACCTACTTGTTGGCTGGATATTCGATGTAGTCAAACGACCAGTGTAGCCAGTCCAACAATGTCCCACGATACCTGCCCTTGTGCTTCATCATAAACCAAAATAGTGATAAATCAAGCACAAAAATGTCATGAGTTAGAATATATATCATATCATTGGAAATCTCAAAGTCTAACTCATGGAGGCGGGTGGAAGGGATAAAATCCTGCCAAGTCCATCTCTGAGGAAAGTACTCAATCCACTTCAGGAAAGGGTCAAGAAAAGTCCAAGGTTCAGAACACTGACTCAAAAGGTCGGCACACTGGCTACCTAAGACGTTCTCATACTGTGAAGTCTGGGAAGGGGTTGACAAAGATGTATTAGACGACTGGCAAATTCTCAAGGGATAGTTGAAAAACTGAGAAGATGGACTGAAATCTGTAGTTTTCAACCAACCCTTGGATTCTCGGGTTTGCTTAAGGGGAAACTCTATGTAAAAAATATACTTCCCAACTACACCTTTAATGGAAAAGCAAGGTAAAGTAATAACAGGTGGCTGGAGTGAGAAGTCATGAGAATCCTTCTTTAAGCAAACAATGTTCTTACTTGTATCATAGATGGGATCCAGGTCATAAACAACTATATCCCACCTACGTCTCCCAACATGTATGAACTCATCAATGTTATCAACAATGTCACTATCTGTGTCATAACATGCAGGGTTCGAAACATTTGAAAATTCATTCTCCTCCTCCTCATTTCCTTCATTATAAAGTAAAGCATCATAAAAAACTAGGGGAGGAGGGCAACTTACTGTTTCTTCTTGTGCAGGGGCTTCGAGGACTTTGGTGTTTTCAGCATGCGTTATTTTTTCATCCTCATGGACTGCTTCTTTGTCTTTGATTGTACAACAAGGAATATTCATTTTGTTCAAGGCTTCCATTTCTCCTTCATTTTCTGAAATAAGTTCTTAAGTGCATTCCACATCTCTTTCACTGTCTTCTTCTCAACCAAGTGTGGGATAAGGTGATCCTTCACCCCAAGGCTGTTGGGAGTGTGGAGCGTAGATTTTCAAAAATCTCCGAGAGCGGGAGCATTTTTTTATATAATACATAAAAAATATATATTTTGATGCATATATATATATATATATATATATATATATATTTAAAACATGCAGAATGTTGAATCAATTGCAAAAAACATGAAAACATAGATATAAGATCATTTAACTAATTGATTAGTGATGATCATTAAAGCATCAACCATTTAGTACATACTACACATATAACATCAATCATTAACATTTGTGGGACTCAACATTAAAGCATCATAAGTTATAACATCAATCATAAAAGCATCATAACATCAATCATTAAAGCATCATAACATCAATCATAAACTTCAAAGGTAAATTGTCATATGATGTTCTTAAGTTCATAAGTTCATTGTTTATAGAATAAGCCATAATAAAGAGTCAAGACTCAAGACAAAGTACTAAGTTTTAGAGACTACTTCTAAACATGAAACAAAAAAAGAGATCTTGTATATAGCAACAACTTAGCAAGTACTAAGTACTATGCTCTAAGTTTTCCTCTTACCACAAGAAACTTCTAGTTTCTTCTCTCGTGATCTTTGAATAAGAGAAGGAACAGGTGGAAGTGATCGTGGAACACGAGCAAAACTGAATGCCCCCCACGTGACAATGGACGCTGTGCAGATAAAGGTAAAATAGATGAATCTGGAACCCTTGTAGTGGATGGGGGTGGCATGTCTCCTCCAGGAATATGATTGCCATCATGATCACTCAAAAGTTCCTCTTCCAAGCACTCTAAAACAATGGTTCCATCCTGTAAATTAGTCTCCTCTGGATTGTTATCCCAAGTCATATTTCTTTTACAAAAAGCATTCCCCTCTACATCACAGTAATGTGACAACAACCTCAAGTTGTAATGCACATAAACCAATCTTTCTGCCCGGTCTGCATTCAAGCTGTTTCTCTTTACATTGTGGATGAAGCTATAGGTGCTCCAACACCTCTCTGCAGAAGAGGTGTTAACGACCTGAGAAAGCACCTTCACCGCCAATTTATGCAAAGTTTTGGCAGGGGAGCCATACATGTTCCACCATTTGATAGCACCCAATCCGTCTTGATCTTTGGTTGCATGCAAGTTACCAAAGACTCCATGCTCATTGATGTATTTGCACAATTCGCTTCGTACTTGAGCACACTCCTCTTCATCAGGTAACAACTTGTCTAATGCAAGCATATATTCCTTTTGCACCTTTGGATGTGTGTGTGGTTTTCTCCTTTCCCCACCCCAGGGTGCTAGTTGGGCCAACCAAGATGAAGAATAATATTTTGGGGTAAGGACATATGCCAGGACATGGAGTGGAACATTAAAATTATCCCACCTTTTGACCACAAGTTTATGTATATGATCATACAAGATCGAATTCTTCCGCTGAACAATGTCTTTGATTTGCCCTAGCATGCTGTCCATCTGCTCATACACCTCTCCAATCACCGGTCGATCTGTATCTGCAAACCGAATCATAATGTAAATGGGTTTGGTGCACTGCAGAATATATCGAACCTGTTGCCAAAAATGGCCATCAAGAACTATGTACTCCACCTCCTAAAAGTCACTTCTCTCAGATACGGATGTAGCCTTGTCTTTTGGATCCTGCCATGAATCACTCGAGGCCATACTAGCCAATGCCTCTCTTACCTTCAACAGACGCCTGAAGGTGAGATAATAGCTAGCAAATCTGGTCTTTGCAATCTTTAGTAACTCCAACTTGGAGTGACTGCAAAAAATGTAGTGGGCCATGCTATGATTGGTAATAAATCTTATCATCTTCTTCCCTCTCTTGTACAAAGCACCAAACCATCTATAATCACGGTCCTTCATTTTAATGATATCATGAATCAAAAGGTTCATTGTGTGAACCAAAGACCCCGACCAAAATATATTGGGATACCTATCTTAAATGATTGCTCCTGCTGCCTTACAATTAGCAGCATTATCAGTGATGACTCGAATGACATTGTAGGGCCCAATCTCTTGAATGGTTTTAAGCAAGGCATCTGCAATATTAATCCCTGTTTTGTAGCGATCTGAGTAGTCATGGGTTGAAAGGAAGATCACACCACTCTTAGACACACCAAGATTATTTATCAATGGCTTGCCTTTCACATTTGTCCAACCATTAGATACAATTGATACCCCATTTAGGTTCCACTCATTTGTAAATTTTTCTAGAGCACCTTGGATTTTGGCTCTTTCACTGTCAAGTCCCAAGGTTCTAGCTTTGTCATACCCGGGGCTCCTATAACCTTTAGGGGCACCATTGATGGCTTGGACCATTTCATGCCAATATGGTTAGCGAAGAACATTGAATGGTATACCACATGCATATAGAAACCTGTAAACTTTTGCATCCACATCATCTCTACAACCTTGGTCAAGGAATTCTGATAGTGTTCTAGGTGAAGACGAAGGCGATAATGCATTAGCATGTGGGGATGCGCTTCGACCAATGAACATTCTTCGTGCATTCTTAGGTTCACCCTTTGGTCTTTTGGCTTTGTTTTGTGCTACCTCATCTTCCCTTTGGTATTTAAGTCTATCTTTGGAATCGATAATCACACAAGCTTTGATTCCTATATTCTTACCTTCATCCTAGTACATAGACCCACATAGATGCTTTCTCACACGGGTATAGGAACCTATGTAGTCTTTATGACAATGGTGGCATATAAATTTCCCTGTACCACCCCCTTTCCCTCCATTAAGCTTCGTGACATACTTCTACAGAGGTGTGTTCCTGTCTTTGGATTTTTGGGGATCATGATCATCACTGTCATTTTCATTGTCTTCATCCCCTTCCATTCCTTCCTCCTCTCCTTGGTATGTGCTGCCCACTTCTATTTATTCATCACTATCATGGGTATTTCGACGTGAACTTCCCACCACCATCATTATAATAAAAAATGGAACCAAAATGGCATACCACATTGACATCAACATCATAAATGTTGAACCTTGGCCCTTGATAATAAGTTACTACCTGCAAGAGAATGATGGAGGAGAAATGGGAAAGAGTAGGAGAAGAAATTATTCAAATATTCAACATAGCATAATATACTAGTTTACAACACATGCATTTAAAAAAAAAACAAAACAAGAAAGAAAAATGGGCTTTAAGAGCCTACCTCTTTAGCTCTCCAATGGTGGTTGAATATGACTATGGTAGCTTTCAATCTCCCTTCCAAGCTCTCACAAATGGTAGCCTTCAAAGTTCAATCTCTCTTCCAAGCTCTCCAATCTCCCTATGGGAGCCTTCAATATTCCTTCCAAGCTCTTCAATCTCCCTTCAATCTCCTCAAGAACTAGCAAGAACCCTCTCAAGAGTCAAAACCCTCTTAGCAAAGATGAGTGAAATGGATGAAATGAGAAATAGAATGAGAGAAATGGGAGTGAAAGAGTGTTTTAACCACTTACCTAACCTTAGGCTACCTTTCCCTTGCTTCATTTCTCCAAAAAACAAAAAAAAACTCAATTTTTACCTCCTCATGCGCATGGGCTCAGGGAGCATCCAGGGAGGGAACGCTCCGTGAGGAGATTATGTCTCAAGGCCCACAGGTCCTAGACATGGAGTACCGAGAGCTAGATCGACTTGAGCATGGCCGTGGAGGGCCCATCTTTTCTTCCTTTCAGTGCCTCTACTTTGTCAGCAGCAACAACATCCTTCACCTCGGCTTGGTCCTGTATCTGAGATGGTTCTTGCTCCATGAGGTAATGAGTCTGGGTATTATGGTATGTGTCACTCTGATCCTCAAAACCATTGAATATGTGCATCTAGTTCTTTTTGGTTCTAACAGGTGCTTGGATCTTATACTTATCCACTTGACCATGTTTGGGGGGAATGACAGGATGCCCTAGTAAGCCTATGCCCATAGGTTTTGAGTTGCCATTGGGGGGATTTCTGAAAATTCATCGTCCGCTCCCGTCATACTAACCACTTTCCATCTTGCTTCCCGCTCATCCATCCCATTACATTAGTTCGGGCATTGGGTTGGCCAATCATTTAAGGGTTGCACCTTGCCTTGTGGGAAGAAGGGGCTAAAGGCCCAGAAGGTAAAAGTAGCTGGCAAAAGATAAAAGCCTGAAAATAAAACCTCGAGATGCTTCGCCCAGGGATCCCCGAGAAAGCAGTAAAAAGCTTCTCAGCAAGAAAGAAGAGGGACCCATAAAAATAATAAAACAAGACCTAATTAGAGGATAGAGGGTCTCATCACGAGCCAACCTATTAGGTCCATGGGCACCTAGCAGTATGACACTACTAGCAGCTGGTTACCACACCAGGGTAGTGGCTCTTGGTTGCATGGCCAAGAGAAAGGGGGTCTCATCACGAGCCAACCTTCTCATTTCCGTGAAAGTGCTTGTGGGTAACATTGCCACCACTGGTCACCACGCCAGGACGGTGTCCCCTGATTAGCTTCTTGAGTGAAAAAGCAATAAAGAATAAAAGAATAAAAGACATGAATGGGCTTGGAAACATTTGCATCCAGGACAGGTGCAGGTCGCCTTCTACAAAGGCACCCACAGGCAAGTCTTGCATTTCCCCGCTATCACTGCACCCCTTGTCAGGACATCCCTTGTCCACCTCACCCATTTACATGACTTGGATTTGATCCCTTCAGTAAACTTCCCTTTTCCAGTGGACACTAGCTCAATAGGACGCCCTGTCACTTCCTCCAAACTTGCCTTGCAGATTTGTATAATGTCTTTGAGCACTTGACTGGGTAAAAGGGGTTTTATGCACATGTTTAATAAAATTGATGATTGGATGTGATTGACATTGCTATGATCCCTGTGACTTATGAGCCTATGGAGGGCGTATCTGTTGATGTGCAGGATCATACCCGACAGACAGGTACCATATTGGACAGGTACACATGGGGAGATGATTAGTTTGGACCTCCATGGGGCTGAAGATCCCACCAAATGGATGTTGAGACCCCAACAGGGGGCAGAGATAGGACAAAGGGGTTTGCACCGAAGAAGAGGAGGACGTTCCACAGAGGCATCCTGGCAGAGCCTTACCTAGGGGGGTTATGCCCTCTCCACTGGAACGTTGGCCTTGGAAGGCCCAGGACGTCACCCAGCATGCCCATGACGTCATCCATCATTGTGGATGTTTTGGGGAGACAGTTATGGCAGTATGGCACCTGTGGTAGCTTGGAGAGGCCCAAGGAGGGCCAACGTTTTGGTCTAGGAGGCCTATGCTGCCCTAAAAAGCGCTAACGTCACCCTAGAAAGGGCATGACGTCTTGCTTTTTCTTAATTAGGGTTTAATTTATGACATTTAATGTAAAACAATATTATTTGATATTTTGGCCTTGTCGACCTTTTGGTGACCTAAAATTTAATTAAGGTCATTTGTACTGTATAAGTAAGACAACAAAACTCTCTTTTTAGATCATCTTTCACTCACTACTTGGTGAGGTCTGAAATTTTCGGCCCTCATTAGGGTTTTGGCTGAAATTGTGGTGCACTTGTTGAAGGAGGCTTCTTTTTGGTGATTTTTGGCATTTTTCTTGATGGAAGGTTTATAACTAGGGTTTGGCTATATGAATGCTTGGTGGATGTAAGTAAATTTCTGCAAAACACTTTCTTTATTGAATGGTTATGGTATTGTTTACTTGCATTTTGTTATTATAATTTGTTGGATTAAACCCTAGGGGACAAGCACATGTTGGTGTCCTTGTCTCATGTCCCTACTAAGTTAATCTAAGAGCCATTTTGATTTGCTGAAGTTAGATAGAACCTTGCCATAGCAACACTCTATTTCTACTCTTCTAGCCTAGCCGTTTTTATTCTTGTCATTGAGCTAAGGAAGGAGGAAAACACACTAAGGCCTAGGGTTTCTACACCTTAGTGAGCTGTTTCCCCTAGGGTTTGATTGATGAAGCCTTGCTTTAGCAACACTTCATCATTAAACTCTCTCGTCCTTAGCTGTAGCATTTATTACTCAAGCTAGCCGTTTTTACCTTGTTAATGAGCTAAAGGAGGAGGAGAAAGCACTAAGGCCTAGGGTTTCTACACCTTAGTGAGCCTTTCTCCCCTAGGGTTTCATTGTTGAGGCCTTGCCTTAGCAACACCTCAACATCTAACCCTCTTGTCTTTAGCCATATCACTATCACTTCGGCCCTTCAACATTTGTAGCTATTTTTGACTCCATTTGCCCTAATAACGCACTGATCTAAGACTTCTTGTGTTGAGTACCTTGATCACACACAACTCTCAAATATTCTTGAACAAATCATTAACTCATTCTAACCCTAGCTTAGACTAACACTTACTAACCCTGTTGTAGCAATGTGTCTATTTGATGTTGTTGTTGCTTTACATGTTTAAAAAATTGAAAAAATGAGTGTTTTTGTATTTTTTTGAGGTCTTGTGACATTTTCCGAGATATTCCGATATTTTCCGCCGGTGTTACCGATAAGTTACATTACGGACCCTCGCCGATACTTTCCTCGAGAAGAGATATACAGTATTGTAAAAAGGTTAAAACTTGTAAAGCCTAATTAGCTTTTCAGTTATGTCTTGACTCTTAACACAATGCTAGTTGGTTTTACAGGTGTTTGACTCTCTCATGAGACATGAGTTTTGTATCACATTTTTGTAGAGCAACACTTCTAGTGATACTTGCATATGGGATAACTTCTCTTTTCCTCTTCTCTGTTTTTTCACATTCAGATTTTCTTAGTTTTGTGTAGGAATGTTACAATGAGATGTAAGCTTTTAATCCCATGGATCAATTGGCGTTTTGGACGTTCAATAAAGTTCTATTCTCACTGCAACTTTATACTGTGTGTGGATAATTCAATATCTAGGGCAATACTAGATTGTTCTGGGGATGTATGTTGTTTAGAAGAACACGGCTTTCCTTTTTTTTGATATTTCAAGACCGATATTGTTGCTTTTGCCAGCGAAAACAAGATGGAATGTTTAAACAAGGAAACTGGACATGAGTTATGGAACTATTTTATTTTGCCACTGTTTGGCTATCAATGAAAACTTACAATTGCTTAGTAGATTTATGTTTATCATCTTGTAAGGTCGTATATGGTTTGATAGTAGTCGAGAAATTGGTTTGGCAATGCTTATGCTATTACCAATTTCACAAATCAGGAGGGCATGAATAATGATTTTTGCTGTCAAGTTGTGACACATTTGAAATATGCCTATTTGATTGGTTACAGTTTATAAGGTTGCGGTTTGCATTTGCAAACATTTTTATTGGTTCTTGGTATAAGCTGCATGGGAATTTGTAAAGTTGATAGTAAAAAAACTCAGTCATTACCATTTGCTATATTTGTTCTAAATTTCTTTATTTTCAGAAAAATAACTAGGAAAATCTAATTCTTGAGTTATTCTTGATAATGTTGCTCTATGTTGACATTATTCCAGGGATTGACAACTGGTGGGTTGCCTACTTTTATTGATGTTGGCAATAGCTTTGGTGCTCCTGCAATTACTGAAGATAATTTGATATATCAGGTGTGTGAATAATGCTGTTCTGTTTTCCATTTCTTCAGCTGATTTGCATGTTTGTTGTTAAGGATAGATGGAAGGATAAGGTTAGCAACATGTTTTTCATGGATTTTGCAGCTAATCAAGCAGGGAAGACGTGTGATCATGATGGGTGATGATACGTGGCTACAAGTATTTCCAAATCACTTTCATGAAGCTTATCCATTTCCATCATTCAATGTCAAGGACCTTCATACTGTACGTGTGTAGTTACTCTGCAATAATTGTAATTTTTTTCACTCGGTTTGTATTTCTGATTTTTATTAAGACTATGTTGTTTATATAGGTACACTTTTTTCATTTTACTGAATGCTTCTTAGAGAAAACGTGTTCTTTTTAAAGCTCTGGTTTCTGTAGTATGTCAGAGCCTTTTTGAAAAAATACAAGATGCTTGATCTCATCCTGTTTGCAAACTTACTCTTGCAGGTGGATAATGGTGTCATTGAACACATGTTTCCAGCTTTATATCGGAATGATTGGGATGTTCTTATTGCACATTTTCTTGGTGTGGTATGGATAACTAGAGTTTCCTGAAGAGTCATATATTTGTTTTGTCTTAGTAGTTACTTTGTATACTTGCATTAGATTTGTCTGTTTAACTTTGCTATTATTGCTTCTTTGTGGCCTCTAATAACCCTTGTAGAGTTTCCTTGAGAACATGAGAACCTATGAATTGGAGAAAAGTTGCACTGTACTACAATTTTCTGGCAAAAACATGGGTTCCAATTAAAGCTTTCATGTAGGACAAATATCATGGAAATCGAACACATAAAGAAAATCAAGAGACATGAGAGAGTTCTCTATAATGCATTGCATTAATGAGAAAGTGAATGCTTTCTTATAAAGTGTTACCAGCTAGTCAAGTCAATCCATTTTATGAATGTGGAATAGATCGAGAAACACAGTAAAGTGAAATAAAACATAAAATAACCTAAAGTCGAAGTGACTTTATTAATGCCCATGTCTAATATTTAATTGACCATTACAATATGACATTTACTTTAACACCTTCCCTTAATGATCAATCTACTAACTACACCAAGATTATCCCAGAATTTTACATATTTTTCAAGACCCAAAGACTTGGTGAAAAGGTTTGCAGTTTGGTCCTCTTTGGGACAATACTGCAGTTCATATATCCATCCTTTACAAGTTGTTTGATGAAGTGGCAATGTATCTCAAAATGCTTGGTATGATTGTGGAAGAGTAGTTTCTTGGCTAGTTTGAGCACCCCTTGATTGTCACAGAATATGGGTGTTGGCTGTGTTTGTTGCATCTTCATGTTTGAAAGGATCCTTCTGAGCCAATCTACCTCACATGCTCCTTTCATTGCTCCTCAATATTTTGCTTCTGTTGATGAAAGGTTGACTGCATGTTGCTTCTTGTTGGTCCATGTGATTACACTCGTGCCAGGGTTGAATACATATCCAGTGGTTGATTTTCTATTTTCCATACAACCTGCCCAATATGAATATGTATACCCACACAACCTAGGGTCTTTGCTTCTACTATACATAATGCCAAAGTTGAGTGTTCCTTTCACATATCTCAACACTTTCTTTGCTACAGTCCAATGCTCTACTTTAAAGATGTCATGAATTTGGAAATGATGCTCGCAGTGTAACTCAAATTAGGCCTAGTGGTTGTAAGATATGTCAATCTCCCCACTAGTTGCTTGTATACCGACTCATTAACTGCCTTAGAGTCAGTTTTGACTGAAAGCGTCAGGTCTTTCTCCATAGGTGTAGATGAGATTTTGCAATCTGTCATTTTGAACCTGTGAAGCAAACTCTTGGAATATTTTGTCTGTAAGACACAAATGTTGCTACTTGTTTGCCAAACTTCTACACCTAGACAGTGATGTATGAGGCCTAGATCAGTCATGTATGTTAGAAATAGGGAAAATTCAAAAACAAAAGGCTTTTGAAATTTTCTGTTTACTAGATCAGCATAAAGAATAAGACATACAAAATAACTTTTAAGCTTACCTCTTGAATGAATGAGAGATGTACCTGTCACATGTGTAGATGTATGCCTCTGTAAGTATGCTCAGACTTAGTTTAGGTTCATAGATCAAACCTCTAGGGTTTGATCTCTGTCAAAGAGAACTGTGGGACAGTTTTTCCATAGATAGGAAACCCCAAAGAAAACAACAGTAACCCACAACAAATAACCCCAACAGAAAATCCTCCAATAAACAGTGATAGCACAGGAATAGATTTGGACAGGTAAGTAAAAACTCCAACAACAAACACCCTTACTCAGAAAATCTGGACAACACACTGAGAAACCCCCACAGGGGACTCAATACTCCACGCGACAGCTAGAGGGAAGCATGTACAACCAAGGAGAGGGCCCAAAATGAAACCGTGACACCTCCACACAGTTCTGTGGCCCTAGAGAAGGAACCGACACCCACAGAGCAGGCCCGACAACTTAGAGGGAGGCAGCTCTGGTGCAAGAGACAGGTCCGGCAGCCCTTCACAGCCCAGAGGAAACACATCCAACAACCTCAGCAAAAACTTCAAAGAGGAAACTTCCAGCCAGCATAAAAAAATCGTAGATCTGAACTTGATAAGCAAAGGGAAGGCCACATCAACAAGAGGGAAGATTCACTGCGGTAGCCACAACAAGTAGGGAGATGAGAGAGTGAGTGTGAGTGTGTAAAGCAATAGGGTAGGGTCTAATTTATAGTTAGGGAGAGGGGTTAGGGTAATTAGGATTATATTTAATTAATATAAATATTAATTGATATGTCAATTAATATTTAATTAAAATCCTAATTACATAAAAATCCCAATCACTTAAAATAAAACCCCAGTCACACAAAATAAAACCCAAAAACATAAACCAAGAGGGAAAGCAAACCAACAAGGGGTTACTTGTAAAGATAAAGTCAAGGGGGGTTCCTTAATGGAAAAACATGTCCACATGAGTCTCATAGTGACCTATAAACTCTATCATCACTACATAAGGGGGTACATCAACAATGTGGTCATGTCCATCTTCATAGACTCTCCTAGGTCTCATGGGCCATCCCGGGAGAGAGGAAGAGGATCACACATCAACACATCTTGATATTACACCAAGATCTACCTGGTCAAAGACCAGGTTGCCCCATAACACATCTGGGGGCCCTATAACACATCTAGGGTCTTATCCACCAAGGTACAAGACCAAGGATTAACCCATGCATTAAGCAAGGGTTCCCTGGAACACATCCAGGGGCCTTAGATACATCTAGGGACTTATATCAACCACCAAGGAGCACATCCAAGGATCAATCCAAGCATCGGGCAAGGATTCCCTGGAACACATCCAAGGGCCCTAGAACACATCTAGGGTCTTACTGCTTGGTCCTAGACCAAGAACCCTAGTCATCTACTGGGGGCTCTCACAAGGGTCTTTTGCCATGGCTCTCACTTCTTGGTCTCATACCAAGAAACCCCAGGAGTGTGCTAGGGGCCCTAGTCCAAACTAGGGTCTTATGCCATCCTTCAGGAGAATGGCTCTTGCAGCTGCACTAATTTCAACAATGTCAAAATCTTTATTCATTAGATTTGGTATGTTCAATAACACTTGCCTCACTACCTATAATAATAATGTCATCTACATATGTGACTAGTAGAATAATATCATTACCAATGCTTTTGACTTATATATTGGAATTTGAAGGACTCCGCTGGAGCCCCTGTTCATCCAAGTACTTATCAATCTTAATGTACCATGCCCTAAGTGCTCGGTTAAGGTCATATAGTGTTAAGCCCTAAATAGTGGCACATTACCCCTTAATTGGGGCATATTACATTAGTAATATTATTTTATTTATGTTGGCTTGGGTCCATTAGTTGTAAATGTACCTCCTAGTCTCCTATATATACCTTGCAGACCTTTGTTGAAAAACTGATGCATGTAGGTAAATTTAAAAATTTACATTATACAACCAACATCCCAATACATTTTGCATATATGAGGATCACTGAAAGTGAGAAAATCACAGAGAGAACACAATTATAGCCTGGAAAACCCTCTTGCGGTAGAAAACCCAACGAAAACTTATCTTTAGATTCTTCAACAAAGTACAATACCAATACAAGACTTTAGAGTAACTAGCTAGGACTCAGAGGGTTGAAACAATACCTCTGTTTCAACACTTACAAACTTCACAAATAGCTGAACTAACACTTATAGTAACATCTTGACAAACTCACCAAAAGAGAATTGACTTTCCTTCTTGCTGTAGCAGAGTTATGGCAGCTTTAACACAATATTTGTAGCAGCCTTATATCAGCAAGGAACATCAAAAGACCTCAGCAAGAATAGAGTGCTTGTATCAACAATATACTTCAACAACTAGCTGCCATATACCAACAAAAGATTCCAGCAACTAGCAGCCATATACCAACAAAAGATTTCAGTAGATATTAGTCATATACCAGCAAAAATACTTTAGCAAATAGATGCCTTGCCTTTGCAGAAGACTCTAGCAAAACAAAGGTATGTAAATGTTAAGTGAATGCCCCTTTTTATAGGTTGGTTTGGCTTCCCTAAGCATCCCCCTAAGAATGTATGACAACTATATAAGAACTGTCATATCTGCCCTCCTTTGGCTGCCAAGAGTCACCTCCTAAAGTTCTCAAGAGCCACCTCCTAAAGCTCCCAAGAGCCACCTCCTAATGCTCCCAAAGGTCACTTCCTTTGTCTCTTCTAGAGGCTGCCCTAAATTGCCGTCTTAGGATTGTATGACAGCTGTATAACAACTGTCATACCACCACCCTAAGTTGACCACTCCAACCGCCCTAAGCAACTCTCTTAAGCAGCCTCCCTAAGCTAGCCACTACAACCTCCTCAAGCAGCCCTCTTAGAGGTGCTATGAGGTTGACACATGGCATATGGTTGTCTTGGCATAAGGTTGACACTTGTCATGTGTTTGATGCTTGACATAAAGTTAACACTATATCAAAACTTTATTTACATGGTTAGTTACAATAAGGAAAATAGCTTCCAAAGCTATATAATTCAACACTCCCTCTTAGCAAGGAAGGTATTTTCCTAGTACCAACTGTTACATCCATTTGTCTCTACTTGACCATTGACTTGTTGATCCATGTAGAATCTATTCATCAAGAGAAGTTTTGTATCCATAGCTAGCATTGGGATCAGTAGCATCTATGGTGAGCACACTGATGTCATTATAGGATTTTTATTCACTCAGTTCACCAAGAACTGTTTGTGCAGTTCACCAAGAATTGTCCTACTAGTCATATGCTAGAGGAAGCTATACAGTTCACCAAGAACTGTCAATTCACCAAGAACTGTCTGACTCAGTGCCAATCCTTTTTCATACTGGATGCGTGATCTTAGAGCCAGTCCTTTTTCATACTGGATAAGAATAATATAGAATATCCCACATCCTACCTGTAAATGACTTGCCTCACTCTTGTCACCAAAATCCTATATGCAGCTCCTTACTCCCTCTTACGAGGGACCAGTCCAAGTTTGTCTCTGAAGTACTCAAACTTCACCTTTGACAAAGGTTTGGTTAGCACATCTGCAACCTCTGCTCATTGGTAGCCACATAATGAAGCTTCACTGCTCCCTTTTCTACCACATCACGGATAAAATGATACTTGATTCCAATATGATTTGATTTGTCATGAAACATGGGGTTCACTGACAACTTTATGCAACTCTGATTGTCACAGCAAATACTAGTAACATCTAACTCAATATCAAATAATCTTGAAAGTAATTTCCGTAGCCATACAACTTCAATACATGCTAAACATGCTGCCATATATTCTGCCTCAGTTGTAGTGAGCGCAACATTGGTTTGCTTCCTGCTAAACCATGAGATCATACCTGATCCTAAACTAAAACAACATCCTGCAGTACTCTTACGATCTGTGACACTACTAGCCCAATTTGAATCAGAGTCACAATCTGCATCATACTTGATACCATACTCAATGGTACCTTTCAAGTATCTCATCACATGTTTTGTTGTGATCAAATGAACATGTTTAGGTTCGACCATTTACTGACTTAAAGTGTTCACAACAAAACATATTTTTGGCCTTGTATTCGTTAAATACATCAACGAACCAATCATTTGCCTATACAAAGTGGCATCCACTATCTCTGATGAAGTATCACATAATAACTTTGGATTTGTCGTCATAGGTGTAGTCATGAATTTACAATCCATCATTCCAAATCTCTTTAGAATTTCCACAACATATTTTCCTTGACTAAGAAAAATCTCACCTGGATTATGCCACACTTCCAGACCTAGGAAATAGTGCATCTAACCCAAATCTTTCATTTCGAATTCTGAAGCAAGCTTCTTCTTGCAATCAATGATGAGCTTTTCATTTCCTGTTAGAAACAGATCATCCACATACAATAGTAAGATCACATGATCATCATTCTCAATCTTATAGTAGAGATTGGAATCTGCTTTACTCTTGATAAAGCCCAAGCTCATCAGAAAATTATCAATTCTTCCATACCATGTCTTGGGTGCTTGCTTCAAGCCATACAAGGATTTCTTTAATCTGCACACATGTGTCTGACTGTAATATGTCTCAAATCCTCGTGGCTGCTCCACATACACTTCCTCTTCTATCACACCATTCAGAAAACAATCTTTATATCCATTTGATGTAGTTTCCATCCCATCTTTGCGGCTATAGCCATAGTAGCTCTAATGGAAGTGTATCTTGCCACAGGAGCAAAGGTTTCTTCGTAATCTATTCCCTCTTTTTGAGAGAACCCACGAGCTACAAACCTTGCTTTGCATTTCTCAATACTACCATTTGCAGCATGCTTGATTTTGAATAACCATTTAGATGTTACCACAGATTTTTCTTTTGGTCTCGAAACTATGTCCCAAACATCATTTTTCATAATTGATTGATATTCTTCAGTCATGGCATCCTGCCACACTTTCTTCTCAACGGATTCTTCATAGCTGGAAGGTTTTGCATCAATGATGTTAGACACAAGTGCAACATAGTTGGAATATAATCGAGGTCTTTTACTTTCTCTGAAAGTCTTATTTGGGGCACCATACCTTTCTACATCTTGAATGAGTTCACGAGCCCAACCTGGTTTTCTCTGATATGTAATCACTTCTTTGGGTGAATTAGCAGGTTTATGAGGCTCCATCATATCATGATTCTCAAGTGAAAGCTCTTCTTCTTCTGTATCTGGTACTTTAGAAGCTGTAGGTTCCTCATCATGTACCTCATCTAAATGATTTCTTTTTGATTTGCAGAAAGCTGCATCTTCATCAAAGATAACATCTCTGTTGATCTCAATCTTTTTGTGTCCAGGGACATATACTCTATATGCCTTTGATGTTTCACTGTATCCGACAAATATACCCTTCTTACCTGAAGTATCCAACTTTGCCCTTTTGTCCTTGGGAATATGAATATACACTGGACAACCAAATATCCTTAGGTGACTAACCTCTGAAACTTTTCTAGAAAACACTTCTTCTGGAGTTTTATTTTCAAGAACTTTATGAGGACTTCTGTTCTTTACATATACAACAGTCCTTGCTGCTTTTGGCCAAAGGTACTTTGATAAGTCCTGATCATGAATCATGGCTTTAATTGCTTCCATAACTAATCGGTTCTTTCTTTCTGCAACACCATTTTGCCGAGGATTGTATGGAGTAGAAAGCTCCGTCTTAATCCCAATTCCTTGAATTCAGGAGTTGTGAATTCTCCTCCGTTATCGGATCTTAAAACCTTTATTTTTCTCTTAGAAAGATTTCCAACAAGAGCTTTAAATTCCTTAAACTTACTAAGACTTCATCTTTATTCTTTAAGAAATAAATCCAAGTTTTGCGAGAAAAGTCGTCAATAAAAGAAACAAAGTAAACATACCCGCTGAGTGAAGTGGTTGACATAGGTCCACACACATCTGAATGAATTAGATCCAGAACTCCTTCTGCTTTACTGTCACTGCTTGGAAAAGGCTTTTTCACGTTCTTTCTTTGTGCACATCCTTTGCACACTGTTGTTGATTGCAACTTCATGAGACACCCTCCAGATCGTTGTCCTTTGGACTGAGTTGAGACATCTGTGTGAGGAAGCCCAAGTGTTGGGTGTGCCCATGTGATGGGTGTGCGTTAGACTCTGGACTGAGTTGTGATGACGTGTGGTCTCTTGCTTTGTACTCCTCTGGACTGAGTTGAGTCAACTTGAGATGGTCTCCTGCCTTGTACTCCTGTGGACTCAATTGAGTCGGCTTGAGATGATACTCCAAATGGTACTCCTATGGACTCAGTTGAGTGATCTGTTGAGTAGGATGTCCTTGTGGCTGAGCACATGTGGATGTGTCCCTAGTGGCTGAGCACTAGTGGACGTGTGAGTTCCTTTCTATATTGTCCGAGAGTAAGATTTACTTGTAACCGTAATTTGTGATGTAAGGGTAGAAGTCCGGCCCACCATATGTGAAAGATAATTAATATTTTTGTAATGATTAATTATATTATTGAGTTATTGAGGTCGGCCCTATTGTGCCAATAGACAGATCTTTTGCTGTGTCAAGTCTTGTATAAATAAAGGTGAATCCCCATTGAGGATTACACACTCTTACTTGTCATTTGGAGATTTCAGCAAGTGCATGTACTGCTGAAGTGCGCACCTCTCTTGGGTGCTAGGTTCTAGGTTTTGGTAAGCACCCTCTTATGTGCTAGGTCTATGGTGTTGGGGGATCTTCTCTTGAGAATATAGCAAAGGATTGTTGGGTTTTTCCCCTTGTTTGAGAAGGGTTTTCCCAGGATACTTCTTGTGTTCTTGTGCATGGTTATTCTTCTTGTGATCTTGGTTATTGCAACACTTGTGTATGGTATAGCTGCATTATTTATGGTTCAAGTACATGCTAAATGAAATAAACTACATGCCCTTGAGCTAAGCATAGAGAAAATTCAACATGGTATCAGAGCAGAGTTCTTAAAGAACCATTGCACAAGTTTTCCAGCAAGCCGTCACCTCCTAGTTGCAGAAAAGTATGACCCCCTAGGGTTTATGGAAAAAGTACGATCCTCCCTCTTTTGCCAGTTTCAACACTTTATACTTGAGCATTGGGGCTAATTCTTGCATAGAAGTGTATGGCCTCCATCAACGCATCTTCAGAGACTCTCAGATTGTAAATCAGAGAACTTTTGATTTTTGGCCCTAGGGTTTCTGTAGAAATTTCGGTTTTAGGGTTTCTGCAGCTCATTGAAGGATTTTTCAAGCTTACCAGTCCCCTTCTGACTTTCAAGGCTTATTGTTGGCAATCATAAGTCCAACGAAACCTAGGGTTGCTAGCCTAGTCTAGCTGTTAGGTTTCCTAGCCTAGTTGTTAAGGGTTTGTGGAAGAATTTGCAAACCATGAGGAACAAAACTTTGGTGGAAGATAGGCTTGATGGATCAAGCAACTTCAGTTCCTGGAAATCAAGACTACAAATTACCTTGGAAGAGGATGACCTATTGGATGTGACACAAAAGACTCTACCAGAAACAACTACCGATGAAGAGAAGGAAGAGTGGAAGGAAAATGACGTCAAAGCAAGGAAGATAATCATCTATTCAGTAAGAGATCATCTCCTACCTTGTATTGCCAACCTGAAGACAACTTATGAGATGTATGATGCATTAAAGAATATGTTTGAAAGTACCAACACCCTCAGAGCTCTTACATTGAAAATCAACTTCAACATATCAATATGACGAACGCTGACACTGTTGCTACCTTCTTCATGAAGATTTCAAAGATCAGAGATCAGCTGGGTGCCATTGGAGAAACCATATCAGACAGAGAGCTTGTCTTGACTACTCTCAATGCTCTTCCAAGACATTGGGAACCATTTCTTCAAAGTATCAGTGGTAGAGAAGATCTACCTGGATTTGATCGTCTATGGACAGACTACACCCAGGAAGAAACCAGACTTATAGTCAGAGGAGTGCAAGACTCCCCTCATGATGACAATCATGCTCTTGCTTTTCATACAAAGAAAGGCAAAAGAATAAATAGAAGAAGTTTCAACAAAGCATTTAAAGACAATAAGACTTCATCAGCTTCAGGTCATGAACACAGAAAAGACAAATCAAAGATTCAATGTTTCAAATGTGACAAGTATGGACACATTGCGAGAGATTATCCTACCAGAAAGAAAGGAAGACAACTTGCCTCCATTGCTGATGTTGATCTAGAGCCACATCAGAGAGATGAAGACATAAAAGATGAAGCCTTCTTCTTCATATCAACACCCTCAGGTACGGTTCTTACTGATAGTGATATTTGGTTAATTGATAGTGGTGCTTCTAGACACATGACTGGATATAGAGATCATCTGACAGGCCTTGTTGAAAAAGAGTCTAGTCTACATATTGTACTTGGAGACAATGCCAGATATAATGTGAAAGGAGTTGGAACTTCTACATTCCAACTAGATTCTGACATACCCCTTCAGTTGAGTGAGGTACTATATGTACCTGGGGTGAAAAGGAACCTTGTCTCTGTTTTTGCCTTAGAGGGTAAAGGCTACAAGGTTACCTTCTCTGAAGGAAAAATTCTTGCATGGCACAAGAACTCACATTTGAATTCTGCCCGAGTGATTGGTGTTCGAGAAAACAACTTATACAGGTTGATTGTCCAACCAATCCAGGGCCTGTTACATGATACTATCAACTTGAGCGAGCTATGGCATAGGAGACTTGCTCATTTCCATTATAGAGCCCTTCCCGCTCTGGGGAAGATGGTAACATGCCTTCCAGAGATACATGTTCAACATGATGGTGTTTGCAGAGGTTGTGCTCTTGGCAAGAATGTGAAGGGGTCCTTCTTGAGCAGTGACAACAGATCCAAGGGGATCTTGGACTTGATACATTCAGATGTGTGTGGACCCATGACAATTGCTTCCTTGAACGAATATTTGTACTATGTGCTCTTCATCGATGATCACTCTCGGAAGACGTGGATGTGGACGATATATTTCTGACTGGTTCATGGAGGCTTATTACAGATTGTAACAGGGATCTTGCTTCGGAGTTCGATATGAAGGATTTGGGGTTAATGCATTTTTTTTTTGGATTGGAGGTGTGGCAGTGAGATGGCGAGATTTTCCTTGGACAAGGGAAATACACAGTGGAGATCTTGAAGAGGTTCAAGATGCATGAATGTCGGCCAATGTCTACACCCATGGTTACTAATTGGAAGAATATAGATGCTTCCAAGCAGGAGGTAGTGGACCCTACCTTATACAAGCAATTGATAGGATCTCTCATGTATCTGGTCAACACTAGGCCAAATATTTGCTTTGCTGTGAATACTCTCAGTCAGTTCATGGTGGAACCAAGGTGAGCTCATTGGACAACAACGAAACATATTTTGAGGTACCTACGTGGCATAGTTGAGTATCGTTTGAGGTATGCTCAGGGAGATGGAGTGAAGTTGGTGAGCTACGCAAATGCAGATTGGGTAGGCAATGCAGTGGCCAGGAAAAACACTTCCGGGTGTTGGTTCAACTTGGGATTAGGGGTTGTCTCTTGGTTCAGCAGGAAGCAAAAGTCTGTTGCATTGAGTTTTGCGGAAGCAGAAGACATAGCAGTGAGCATGGCAACATGTGAGGCCATATGGCGTCGGAAGTTGCTCGTGGCATTGTTCGGTCAGGAGCTAGAGCCGACCATCATACACCGTGATAATCAAAGTGGCATAAAACTCTCTGAGAATCCAGTATTTCATGATAGGTCGAAGCACATAGACATTAAGTATCACTTCATCAAAGATTGTGTGCAATGGGGTGCAGTCCAATTACAGTATGTGCCTACAGATGAGCAGGTGCCAGATATTATGACCAAGGCCTTGATGAAAGGCACACTTGTCTACTTTAGGGATAAGATGGGAATAGTGGAGAACACCTTCCTCGTTAAGAGGGAGTGTTGAAATATTGTAACGAGGACATGTGTCTTGGCTTAGGCAAGGTGTCATGCAAGCCAAGGACACATGGACTAATGTATCTCCAAGTCATTTAAATTTTTCCTAAGTCTAACTTAGGGAAATGCGTTTAATTAATTTAATTAGTGATCATTTAAATATTTCCTAAGTTTAACTTAGGAAATGTTGATTATTAATTATTATTAGTTAACCACTTGTTAGAAGCTTCTTTGATCTTATTCGGAAAGTCAAAGTTAGTTTCAGGTTAGATCGTTGGCATCGATTTGTCATGTTGGGGATTTAATCCCCACCATCAAATCACTCAGCTGGAGATTTATAAGCAAGTAGGGTGACATGAGGAGATCATTGAGTTGGTGAGTGACACCAAGAGGGTTTTAGCTGTAGATCAAAAGTGAGGGTTCAGTCTTGTAGGAGATCAAGCGCCTAGAGGGAGATCAGAAGGCTTCTTACCTTCATCTTTGAGCAGATTCGTGTGATAGCGTGTGAGAGGGGCCTAATTTTTGTTGTGATCAGGCCGCGAGGGCTGTGACAGGTGCAGTGAGGTCGAGACTTAGGCTTAGATCCCGCTTAGATCCAAGCAAAAATTTCTTTGTGGAGGATATTGCCAGGTGTGGCAACATTGTATTATTTTCTGATATAGCTGAAGCTAAAATAATAAAACCCTCTTTTGTTGGTTTTCCCTGGAGTTGGAGTTTCCAGGGTAAAAGTTTTTGGTGTTAATGTGTGTGATTGGTTTATGATTTACTCCGCTGTGCATTGCAAGTTATTTAACTCAGTTATATTTCTGTTATAGATCATATTTAGAATTTGTTGTTGTTCTTCAGATTTGGGTATAGAATCTGTTGAAATAGAAATTATGATTTCTGAGTTTTAAGGAAAAATAACAGTTTTTTCCCCGAAAACTCCAGTGTGGGGAAAATCGACAAAGAGGGTATTTTATTGGCATTAGAGGAAAAATGATATAGCAACAATTACAAAGAGATCTTACAACCCAGAATTCTTCCCTCTTCTTCTCAGTACTGCCCAACTAATTCAGCGCTGTATGGCCCAACAAATTCGGTTCTGTATGACCTAGCAAATTCATCCCTGTATGGCCCAGCAAACTTGGCCTCCCTCTGCTTCTTGACTGAACTCAGCTCACAGCCTCTCCTGGTGGTGCTGTATGACCCAACTCACAACCTCTCTCGCTGCTGCTGTACGACCCTACCTGCTACCTTCTCTAGTTGCTAGGTAAGGCCTGGAACTCAACCCTCTCACTGCTGCTCTGCCCAACCAATTCTACCTCACTCCGAGGTTTATGATTTACTCCGCTGTGCATTACAAGTTATTTAACTCAGTTATATTTCTGTTATAGATCATATTTAGAATTTGTTGTTGTTCTTCAGATTTGGGTATAGAATCTATTGAAATAGAAATTATGATTTCTGAGTTTTAAGGAAAAATAACAGTTTTTACCCCGAAAACTCCAGTGTGGGGAAAATCGACAAAGAGGGTATTTTATTGGCTTTAGAGGAAAAATGATATAGCAACAATTACAAAGAGATCTTACAACCCAGAATTCTTCCCTCTTCTTCTCAGTACTGCCCAACTAATTCAGCGCTGTATGGCCCAACAAATTCGGTTCTGTATGACCTAGCAAATTCATCCCTGTATGGCCCAACAAACTTGGCCTCCCTCTGCTTCTTGACTGAACTCAGCTCACAGCCTCTCCTGGTGGTGCTGTATGACCCAACTCACAACCTCTCTCGCTGCTGCTGTACGACCCTACCTGCTACCTTCTCTAGTTGCTAGGTAAGGCCTGGAACTCAGCCCTCTCACTGCTGCTCTGCCCAACCAATTCTACCTCACTCCGAGGTTTATGATTTACTCCGCTGTGCATTGCAAGTTATTTAACTCAGTTATATTTCTGTTATAGATCATATTTAGAATTTGTTGTTGTTCTTCAGATTTGGGTATAGAATCTATTGAAATAGAAATTATGATTTCTGAGTTTTAAGGAAAAATAACAGTTTTTACCCTGAAAACTCCAGTGTGGGGAAAATCGACAAAGAGGGTATTTTATTGGCTTTAGAGGAAAAATGATATAGCAACAATTACAAAGAGATCTTACAACCCAGAATTCTTCCCTCTTCTCAGTACTGCCCAACTAATTCAGCGCTGTATGGCCCAACAAATTCGGTTCTGTATGACCTAGCAAATTCATCCCTGTATGGCCCAACAAACTTGGCCTCCCTCTGCTTCTTGACTGAACTCAGCTCACAGCCTCTCCTGGTGGTGCTGTACGACCCAACTCACAACCTCTCTCGCTGCTGCTGTACGACCCTACCTGCTACCTTCTCTAGTTGCTAGGTAAGGCCTGAAACTCAACCCTCTCACTGCTGCTCTACCCAACCAATTCTACCTCACTCTGAGCTGCCAGACTCACCCTCTTTCCTCAGCCAAATCGATCCTCTTTCCTCTTGCTCCTCATCTTGTTCTGAAGTCTGAACACCTGTACCTGTAACATGTGTCTCCTCATCCTTCCGAATCTCAATCTACTGATCCCCTGCTGTTGTTGAAACAGTGTCATGTGCCTTTTTAAGGGCTCTATCCTCCTCGAACTTTACATCCCTCCTAACCACTGTCTTTCTCAATGGTGGAATGTAGACTCGGTATGCCTTAGAAGTTTAACTGTATCCTACAAAGATCCCCTTCTCAGCAGTGGCCTCGAGATTCGTCCTCTTTTCTGAAGGGATGTAACAATGGACTAGGCATCCAAATATCTGGAAGAGTCCAACCTCTGGTTTCTTCCCTGTAAAGACCTCCTCAGGAGTCTTTCTCCCCAACACCCTATGAGGACTCCTGTTCTGTATGTAGACTGTAGTGTTGCAAGTCTCTACCCACAAGAACTTAAGCAGATCCTGATGATATATCATTGCCTTTGCAGCCCTTACAATGGCCTTGTTTTTCCTTTCTGCCACCCTGTTCTGCTGAGGGTTGTACGGAACAATCAACTCCCTCTTTATCCCAACACTTGCACAAAAATCCTTGAAGGCCTTTGAGGTGTACTTGCCTCCATTGTCTGATCTCAATGTCTTGATCTTCCTTCCCGCTTGGTTCTCAACAAGAGCTTTGAACTCTTGGAACAGACTGAAGACCTTGCCCTTGGTCTTCATGAAGTAGATCCAGGTCTTCCTGGAATGGTCATCGATGAAGGTGACATAATATTCGTACCCACTCAAGGATACTGAAGACATGGGCCCACATACGTCTGAGTGTATCAAATCTAGAATGCTCCTTGACCTACTGTCATTACTTGGGAAAGCTTTTTTGGTATGCTTCCCCAATGCACACCCTTTGCATACCTCATGATGTTTTGTGCTGAAGTTTGGAAGGCCTGTGACTATCTCCTTGAGTACGTTGAGTGTTTCATGATGCAAATGCACCATCCTCCTATGCCATAACTTGGGCATGTCACAAGTGCTGCTCACTAATGCTCTGTTGATGTTTTTGGTAGCTGCAGGAGGTATTCATCTTCTGGATAACCTTTCTTATAGATGAAGGTGCCAAGACATCAAAGGAAAGCCATTGAAAGAATTAAAGAAGCCCCAGAAGAAATATATTGCTCTAGAAGTCAAGTCGGCCTGCCAGAAAAAGGATAAAGTAAATATAGTTTTTCAGAAAGGACAGGTCGGCCCCACTGGGAAAGTTCACTTGTCAAATTAGTCTAAATAAGGGTGGCGCCCTTTCTCATTTGATACACTCTGTCACATATCATAGCGCAAGTTTGGAAGAGAGTTGCAGCTGCAACTGCAGCTGAAACTGCTGAAGGAAGGAAGGCACAAGTCCTATATCTCTCAGTCTTGGTGGTGCGCTAGAGGTGGAATAGTGCTCTAGCAGTTTGGCTAGGGTTTACATTGCTATTTCTCTCCATGTTGAGATAAGTATTGATGGATTCTTCGTTATCGGTTTTCTCTAGTGAATAGAGCTTGTTCTTGGTTATTCTGTTATTGGCATGGATCTTCTCTATAAGAAAAGGTGCTGGGTTTTCTTCCCTTGTGTAGAAGGGTTTCCCAGGATAACTACTATGCTCTGCTCGGGGGTGGCACTTGAGGATGCCTATGGTTGGGTGGCAATGAAAGAGCATTTCCAATGGAGAAACGAGCAGACCCATTTTTTGTAATTTGTGCTTGGTTAAATCTTCTTGAGATCCTGGTTATTTACTGTAGTTGTGTACTAGTCTAGTATTCAAATATTCAACATGCTCGAGTTGGCTCGAACTGAAGGCTATTTAGCTTCTATCTCTTGAATCCATCACTTTGGTTGTCTTGGAGTCCTTGGGCCGAATGTATACTCTCCCATCCTGGAAAGTGACCATGTAGCCCCTGTCCTCCAAGGTGGAAACTGAAATCAGATTCTTCGTCATCCTTGGAACATACAACACGTCCTTTACCATCAGTGGCTTCTTGGACTCCCTCTGAAATGTGACTGTTCCATGGTCTGCTGCCTGACACTTGGCATTGTTTCCCATATCAATATAGAGGTTCATCTCCTCCTCCAAACTGGAGAAGTAGTCACACACTCCAATCATATGACTAGAGGCACCACTGTCAATATACCACACCCTAGTGCTGGTTGAGCTAGAAAGACATGCAATGAGTGAAAACTCATTTTCAAATCTGGCTACAAAATCATCTGTTGAAGCTGAAGCTGAAGCTACCATTTGTGACTTCTTATTGCCCTTCTTCTTTGTTGGGCACTGGCTGGCATAATGTTCAGGTTTGTGACAAGCAACACATTTTACTTTGCTTAAATCCTTCATCTTTTCCTCCTTTGTGTTGAAATATTGTAACTGCAAAGAGTATTCTATTTATATTGAGTCATTATTAATTAGATCAATCCCCTTTTGTGGATTGATCATGTCGGGCATTGTAATTGACCAAATCCCCTTTTGTGGTTTGGTCAAACCCTAAATATATTATGCAAATTAAGAAGTTGCCCCCTAGGCTAATTAAAGTGGTTTTAACCACTAAGAAGACAAGTCGGCCCTGCCCAGTGAAGAGACACCTTTCTAGCTCCTGCCAGTTTATATAAATAAAGGAAGCCAACGCCTCGATCACTCACTCAACTCACTCATCTAGTGCGCAAGTTTGAAGGAAGCTGCAGTTGTCGGAAGAAGGAAGAGAGAGAGGCGCATTGCTTAGTAGAAGATATTCTCTAGTGTTTGGTTTATTGTCTTGGCATTGTATTGGCTATCTATATTAAGGAAGTTTTTGCTGGATTTTCTCCCCCATGAGGGTTTCCCAGGATAAATGCTGTGTATCTTGTGATTGTGTTTCTTTCAATGATCCTATCTATGATATGGTTATCTAGTAAATTGAAAAGAAACCTAATAATAGCTTAAACCTTAACATGGTATTAGAGCTAAGTTGAAAAGAGCATCTTTCACTGGATAAAGAAAAAACGTCACTGTTGCCGTACAACAAAATTAGGGCTTTTTATTGAAGAGGAATTTCAGCCTGAAAATCATCTAGAAAAGTCATCTAGAAAAGTGCGCCCTAGCCTAGGGAACTCTTTGGCACCTTCAACACACTTTTTCAGTGGATAGAACTCCCGAAAAGTGAAACCCTAGTTTTCACTGGTACAAGAAAACTAGAAAACCAGGAAACCAGAACCAGTACTAGAAGTGCCAGTCCAGAATTTCATTGGTCGAGTTTGAAGGGGTAAAATTTCAATTTTCAGAAGTTTGACTGCACCAACTTACTCGCCTTAGCTCAACGCATCTAGCCCCTGGATCAAAATTTCAAAATTTGAAGGTTGAAAAATTAGGGTTTCCTCATAAAACCCTAAGTTGCAGTTGCAGTATCAGTTGAAGTATCAGCTGCAATACCAGTTGCAGTATCAATTGCAGTTGCAGTATCCGTTGAAGTATCAGCTGGAATACCAGTTGTAGTCACCCTTGAAGTTTTCAAGAGTTGGTAATTATTACCGTTGCTATTAGATGGTGCCACTACCTGCAAATACTATCAGAGGTATGTATTCACATATGTTTAAACTGTTAAGCTTTAAAGGGTATTTGCAGGAGAAGGGATCTCTTACCATAGATCTAGAAGGATCTCAAGATCCAACACATTCAGAGGAATAATGCAACCCAGGTTTGATTATTCTGATACGCACTATTTGATATGACATTATTTTGATCTAGGTTGCATGTTGAAGCTATGACCATCATACTAACCTTTGGTCAAAATTAAAGTATTAGATGGATTAAAGTTGAGATCGTAGAGTTTATTCTCTAACCCAACTTTCTGTCAAGATAGCATATTGTCTTAGTACAAAAGACAGGTTGAAGAAAGCACTTGTCATCTTGAGTGAAGGAGACTTGAAAGAAAAGCAACACACTCATTCTTGAAGACAAAACTCCAGGTTCCAGGTTTGATTGATTAAGTTGATAAGATTCAAAGTTGCACATGACAAGTTGATAACTACCCCATTACAAGTAAACATTATAGTTGAGGTAGCAGTCTTTGAAAAGTATTATACTTGGTAGCATGTGAGGATATTTGAGATAAATGCTTAATGTAATCATTTACCAGATACAACTAGCATCTCCTCTAAGAGAAACTTCTTGTGTTGATTCCAAGTTACCTTGGATGAACGTTTGATCACAACACTGGAAGAGTGTTGATCTCATTTCGTATTGTATTTCTTACTTTTGATCCTTGTTTCAGACAGATCACAAGTGAAAGCTCTAAATGATCTACTGTGATGATTGTTCGTGCTATTGTTTTATTTACTATTATCAAAAGGGTATTATTCTTGCTTGTTGTTTTGTTGACCTTGTTTCAGGTCACAAGTGATAACCTTGAGAAAGCTATAATGAAGGTTGCAGAAGGCAACAAATTAGATGAAACATGAAGCAGACTATGTACATAACCATATACATTCATGTACCAAAGAAGATGAAGAAGAAGCTATCTTTTGAAATCCAGAGTATCTCATATGGAGATTGATTGTAAGGAGCAGAAGGCTCCAAAGATGACCGAACATTAGAACAAGAACTCACAGTAGACTTGTTCAAAGGATAATGAAGCCACCTTGATGGGAAGCAAAACTCGTTTAAAGTCTGACTCAACTTTACATATTTAGACTTGGTATTCAACACCAAGTATACCCTGTAAGAGATGATGAAGTCCTTGTAGACTCAGAAGAAATCGAGAGTAAGCCTGATCTCAGAAAGGATTAGATGAAGAGACAACTTCTAGGATTGGGAGACAGATGCCATGAGAAGACTAGATCGTAGCTTCATAAACTTCTAGGAGATATGAAATCTCCTAGGAAGATTCCCTTGTTTCAGTGACAGAGAAGGAAGCTAGTAAAAAAGACTAGGATATGGATTCTTCCATGAGACTAGAAGAGAAGTCAGTATTGAATTCCAAGATTGATCTAACAGATCAAGCATGTTGCAGATGTACAAAGCCGAATGTGTGTCCAGAGGATTCTCCTAGCAAGAGGGAGAAGACTATGATGAGACACTTACTCCAGTAATTGGAGAAATAGTTCCAGTATTTATGAAGACAACCAGAACAACCATGATTTATTTATAGTATGAGATGTAGGGGGAGCAATCCCCATATTTAAAATTGAGTGGCAGTTGGTGCATTACATTAGTTGGGTCATGGAGACATGACTACAATAAAAGATAGAGTTACCTCCATGAAAGAAAAAGAGCTAGATTCAGTATCAGTTATTGAGCCACTCTCAGTTTCAGATGAAGTTTTTCCATGATGAAGTAGAGGAGTTACTCTCAGATTTCAGCAGTCACAGTGAGAATGGAGCAACCATTCTCTACTTCAAAACAACTGCAGGTGCAGAATCCCACTTCCAGAAGAATAGTTGCAGAAAGAGGAGAGGACATACTCTCTGGCAGTGAGACAGATAGTGCTTTGCAGAAAGCATATAGAGCTAGCATATGATTGTGCAAATTGAGTTGCAACTGAGCAAGTGTACCAGATTGGTGCAATATAATGTGAAAATTTGGTTTGAAGTTGAAGATAGAAAGACTCAGGTCTGCAGGTTGAAGAAGGATCTGTACAGGTTGAAGCAAGCTCCTAGGGCTTGATATGGCAGAATTGACAGTTTCTTGAAGGGCTTGGGCCTTACCAAGAGTAAAACTAGTTCTAACCTTTATCTGAAGGTTATGAATGTTGAACTAGTGATGTTACTACTATATGTAGATGATGTATTCTTGACAAGATGAAGGAAATCTCATCACAGATTGCAGAAGAAGCTTGCTACAGAGTTTGATGAAAGACCTAATGCTTTATCTCTTAGGTTTTGAAGTTTGGTAGAGCCCAGAGAAGATCTTCTTTAACCAAGGGAAGTATGGAGTTGAAATATTGAAGAGATTTGATATGTTGGAGTGCAAATCCATGAATACATGCATGGAAACAAAGTTGAAGCTCATGTTTGACACTTCGTCAGAATTGATTGAAGCTCATGTTTGACACTTCGTCAGAATTGATTGATGCTACGCTGTACAGACAGATCATTGGATCATTGATCTATCTGACGAACACCAGGCCAGATATATGTTTTGTTGTGAACACCTTGAGTCAATTTCTGGTAGAGCCCAGACGTGTTCACCTGGTTGTTGCAAAACATGTGATGAGGTACCTTAAAGGTACATCAGATTGTGGTCTCTGTTATAATGGAGATCATGACTTCAGACTGAGTGGTTATACCGATTCAGATTGGGCTGGAAGTGTCTCTGACAGAAAGAGCACTTCAGGATGTTGTTTCAGTCTAGGGTCAGCCATGATCTCATGGCAGAGTAGGAAGCAATAAAGCATTGCTCTCAGCACGACAAAAGCATAATACATTACTACATGTTACGCTAGTGGTGAAGCCATATAGCTTCAGATGTTGTTGACAGATCTATTTGATCTGGAGATGGAAGCCACTGTGTTCCATGATGAGTCAAAGCACATAAAGATCCGGTATCACTTCATTCGTGATATGTTGTAGAGAGGAGCCATAAAGCTCTATTATGTTGGCACAGATGAACATGTTGCTGATGTGTTGACCAAGCCTCTATCTCGTGTAAAGTTTGAGCACTTTCGAGATAAGCTTGGTGTAGTCTGAAAGGACCTCCCTCGAAAGGGGGAGTAGTGTTGTGATGCCAGCCTAGTGCTGAAGATTTCCAACTTCGTGTTGATGTTGTTGTGATGCCAGCCTCGTGCTGTGATGCTGTTGTTGTTGATGATGGTCCAACCTTTGTGCTGTGATATTGCTGTTGTATCAGCCTTGTGCTGTTATTGATGATGATGTATTAGTGTTATACTAATCCATGTTGATGCAAATGATGATGATGCCATTCCAACTACCTGTTGTGAATGATGATATTGATGATGAGAAAAACTTTCGATGATTTATAGATATGCTAGCCAGTGTTCCAGATGCTGTTGACGTTGCTTCCCTCTCTTTCTCCTGATGATGTTGTAGAATACCCTTCTTGTTAAGGGGGAGTGTTGAAATATTGTAACTGCAAAGAGTATTCTATTTATTTATTGAGTCATTATTAATTAGATCAATCCCCTTTTGTGGATTGGTCAAACCCTAAATATATTATGCAAATTAAGAAGTCGGTCCCCAGGCTAATTAAAGTGGTTTTAACCACTAAGAAGACAAGTCAGCCTTGCCCAGTGAAGAGACACCTTTCCAGCTCCTGCCAATTTGTATAAATAAAGGAAGCCAACGCCTCATTTGATCACTCACTCAACTCACTCATCTAGTGCTCAAGTTTGAAGGAAGCTGCAATTGCCAGTTGCCGGAAGAAGGAAGAGAGAGAGGCGCATTGCTCAGTAGAGGATATTCTCTAGTGTTTTGTTTATTGTCTTGGCATTGTATTGGCTATCTATATTAAGGATGTTTTTGCTGGGTTTTTTCCCCCATGAGGGTTTCCCAGGATAAATGCTGTGTATCTTGTGATTGTGTTTCTCTTAGTGATCCTATCTATGCTTATGGTTATCTAGTAAATTGAAAAGAAACCTAATAATAGCTTAAACCTTAACACTTTGAGGTCTGTCCCCAACTGGAGCCCTTTTTTGCTCTGGTTTTGCCCTTGCCTGCTAGGGAAAGATTCTCTTCATCTTCAACTTTCGGTTGGCTTGATTGTGAGGACCCAACTTGCAACTCCTCTTGAGTGAAGTCGTCCCATAACCTTTCTAAGTTGGGAAGTTTCTCCTGTGCCACTACTCCTCGGACAAACACTTCCCATTGTTTGGTGAAACCATTCAAGGCTATTCTCACCAGCTTAGTCTCATCCATGGTTTCCCCTACTGTTGCCAACTCATTTCTATTCTGAGTGAATTTCTTGAGGTAGGACGCAATAGTGTCTCCCTTGGTCATCTTGGTGCTCCCGAGTTTCTCCTTGAGCATCATTTTCTGTTCTGGTTGTCATATTGCTACGACATGGTCAGAGAAGTCCACATCTCCTTGGCTGTCTTCTTCCTTGATAGGTGAGGAATGATATGGTCCTTCACCATGTCAATAATTATCCTTCTTGCCTTCACATCCTTTCTGGTATCAACTGAGCTGTGCTGGATCAGTTTGGGGTGTTGGGGTTCCCTCAACAAACTCCCATAACCCCTGTTCTTCTAGTACCAGAGCTATGCGCTCTCTCCATGGACTGAAGTTGGAAGCACCCTCCAACTTGTCTTCAAATCTCAATCCTACATTTGTCATTTTACTGAAGCTGTAGCTCACTTGACCTCTTGGTTTTATACTTGGAAACACACTTGGTTTTCTTGTATTCAGAGGCTAAGTTCTGATACCATGTTAAACTTTCAAAACCCAACAAGCAGATTCAGAGTGCCAATAATTTTAATACCCAGATTTACTTAAACTCTGATACTCTAAAATCTGAAAATTATGCACAGAAAATACAACTGAGTTTTTAACACATTTGCACAACAAAAATAAGAAACCAAGCACATAAAAATTTTGCACAGTTTTTCACTAGAAATCCCAGTGTGGGGAAAACCATGGTAAACATTCAAAACCCAACAAATAGATTTAGAGTGCCAATAATTTTAATACCAAGATTTACTTAAACTCTCATATTCTAATATCTGAAAATCATGCACCGAAAATACAACTGAGTTTTTATCACATTTGCACAACAAAAATATGAAACGAAGCACATGAAAATTTTGGACAGTTTTTACCTTGGAAACCCCAGTGTGGGGAAAACCAACAAACATGGGATTTTTATTGCTTCTGCCCTCTTCTTCTCAGTATGACCCAACCAATTCAATGTTGTACGACCCAACAAATTCGGCCCTGTACGGCCCAGCAAACCCGACCCTGTACAACGTAAAACTAGGCCCTATACGGCCTAACAAACTCGACCTCCCTCTGTTGGTTGACGTGATTCATTTCATAGCCTCTCCTGGTGTTGTTGTACAGCCCAACTCAGGCCTCTCCGGCTGTTGCTGTATGGCCGTACTTGCGACCTTCTTTAGCTGCTGGGTATGGCTTGGAACTTGGCCCTCTCACTGTTGCTCGGTCCAGCCAAATTCAGCCTCAGTCCCAACTGCCGGACCCACCCTCTTTCCTCAGCCAAATCGACCCTTTTTCTCTTTTGCTCAAGTGTGTCCCTCTTTCCGTTACTTCAACACTTTATATTTTCATCTTCACTCTATTTCCCCCTTGAGAACTTTTCAGTAGGACAAGAAAGATCTTCAATAGAAATATTAATTTCCTAAGTTAGAAACTTAGGAAATCCAAGTTATAAAGCCAATAACAATTAATTAAATAATTATTATACTTCTTCTAAGTTAGACTTAGGATAAAATAAAATTGCTGAAATGGGGAATAATTAATTAGTCTTCTGCATGCCTGGACACAAGGCCTATGCATAGACACCTTCCAAAGCTACAAATTTAATGCAAGCCAATTCTTCCATAATGGAGGGAATTTCCTGGTCCACCAAATACTCCATAGGTGTCATCCTACCAACCTTTGATATTTGTGGTGAAAATCACATGTGTAAGCCCTCATACAATATGAGGGGTAACAAAGTCAACATTCTTAGAGGTGATGTTTAGGCTCTCTAATGTCTTTGATTTTGAGTAAGTGCTCCTGTATTGATGCACTCTCATCCAATGTGATCGAAAACAACATAGTCTTTAGGAAGAAGGCTCTGCCTTTGTTTGAAGTCTCATGCAACTCCCTCAAATGCTTCCAAATCCTGGCTGAAGTCATCCCTAGATTGACCTTAGTAAGCATTTCATCTATCATGGACAACTTAAGCAATATTATTGCTTCTCTATCTGGCTCATCAAACTTCTCCTGGTCTCTACCCACAACTTGCGGTCAGGTATCTTTACTTGGGATGATAGAAACCAAGCACCTATACTCAAATATGGCCCAACATTTGCTGCTTCCACATATTGCAGTTCTTACCAAAAAATATTTGGCTGCCTTCTAGCATGATGTTGGGTAAAGAGGCCATTGGTGCAAGTAAAAAATGCAGAAATATATATTGAAACAGAGTAAAATGCTAAAATTACCTATTCTTCCCTCCCTCAATCTGCAATCTTGGAGTAAGAACACTTGGACACTAGATATAAATGCCAATTGCAACCATGGATCATTGAAAAACAAGAAAATTTCTGATAAATCTGCCCAAAAAGCAACCCTAAAGTGTTAATGTTTAAGCCATTATTATAGTTGTTTGCATTTCATTAGATAACAATAGCATAATCCAAGATCACTGAGAAATACACAATCACAAGAGACACACCATTTATCCTGGGAAACCCTCTAGGGGAAGAAAACCCAGCAAAACTTCTTTAATATAGATAGCCAATACAATGCCAAGAGATCTCTTAAACTAATATAGAAAGTCCTCTCCCAGATATGCGCCACTCTCTCTCTCCTTCTTCTCCAGCAGCAGATCTGAAACTTGTCTCTCAATGAGCAAGTGAGTTGTGTGTCTAAGTGAGGCGCTAGCCTCCTTATTTATATTAGACTGGCACGTGTGAAGTGTTTCTTCACTGGCACGGCCGACTTCTCCCACTGGGTGGTTATAACCACCTTAATTACATTCTGGGGCCTCTTTAATATTTGCTGGGGCCGACTTCTTATTCTGCTTATTATAATTAACATTTGACCAATCCGCAAAAGGGGATTTGGTCCTATTACAATAGCCGACAAGATCAATCCACAATGGGGATTGATCCAATGAATAATATATCAAATAATAAGAATACTCTTTGCAGTTACATTATTTCAACACTCCCCCTTAACAAGAAGGGTATTCTTCAACAACATCATGCGAGAGAGAGAGGACAACATCATCAACAACATCAAGTGGGTGAGAGGACAGTATCATCAATATCATCTTGGAACACTGACTGGCG
>ML776707.1:1062855-1085038 GCA_009831015.1 Picea engelmannii | reverse complement strand
ACTTCTCCATCTATAAAGGCAACTCTGAAGCCTTTCTTTTCTAAAGCTGAAATGGAGAGTAGGTTCTTCTTCAAGCCTGGTACATATAGTACGTCCTTCATTTTTAGTGAATTCCCTAAATTCAGTTTATGGTTTGATTCTCCTACATTGTGAGGACACTTATCCTAGAAGGGATAAGTGGGGCACTTATCTGAGAAGGGATAAGTGCGGTTGGTCTTATAGCCCAACGTCCCTTGTGGAGAGCACATGAGGACACGTCCCATGACGACCCTAGTGTTTCTAGAGGGTGTAGCCTCTAGAAGTCCACATGGAGTGCCATGTGCGACAAACTTTCTCCAGATCGTACTCCTCTGTGAATTGAGTTGAGTTGATATGTGAGGAAACTTATTCAAGAAGGGATAAGTGGAACACTTATTCGAGAAGGAATAAGTACAATTGGGATTATAGCCCATCGTCCCATGTGGAGAGAACATGAGGACATGTCAAGGGAGTTGACCCTTGATGTCTCACACTATGGGGAGTTGACCCTAAGTGTTCCTAGAGGGAGTAGCCTCTAGAAGTCCACATGGGAGTGCCATGTGTGACAAATCTTTTACTACTATGGTGGTTTTGTACCACTGGCTGAGACTGTGTGTCTTTGGACAGTAGTTGTGTACTACTATGGAAAGATATCTCCCTAGCTAAGAGGGAGTGTTGATGTTTCAGCATTGGGCATAACTTCTCCTACATTGGGCTGCAGACCAAGGGAGATAGGATACATTTATCACAAAGGTGCACTTCTGATAAATGGGCCCAAACGTAGTCCTTCCTTGATCATGACAAGGAATAATATGGACTCGAGGTGCTTGAAGTGATTTCTATGTGTCAGCTAGCATCAAACCGACATTCACTCATAGGTGTGTGCCTATGGTGAAAGATCTTGGTATAGTCTTTGTCGTTGTCATAGCGATTTGACAAGGAATGATAAAGACTCAAGATGCTATATGTTATTACGTGCGGACCCAGAGTGAGCCTGAATTAATTGGCTCAGAGGGAGAGTCGCAGAAGGATTTCCTCCTCGGTTCAGGTGGGAGAGAGATGTCTCCCAAGACTGACAGACAAGTGTCATGAGTCTAGGGTGAAGTTTGTATACTTCAAAGACAAGAGTGGCATGTTGCGGAATGTCTCCCTCGTTGGGAGGGAGTGTTGATGTTTGGACAACATCGGGAAGACATTCTCTAAAGGTAATAATTAATAATATAATTATTATTGATTATTAAATTTAGTATATAATAAGTAAATGTTAATAATAAATAGTTATTGATTATTCAAGGGACGCATCCTTTCATGGATGGTCACCTTATGTTCCATATATATGGAACACTCATCATTGTAATAATACATCGATCTTATCTCATCTCATATAGAGAAAAACAACACATACATGATAGAATTCAGTGGAAACATTGCATCCTTGCCAATCTTGAAATCCTTAAAATTGTTAAGTCTGTTGAATTTTGAATGGGACCTAAAATTCTACTTTCTCAATATGAAGTCCATTCAAGTTGGAACCACTTTTCAAACCAGTGTTGCAGGAAGCTTACCCCCCCCCTCGCTTCGAAGCCCCGAAGCTCGATCCAAGTAGGTGCGTCGAGGAAGCTCGGGCTGAAGCGCGCTTCAGGGGATTTGAGCACGCTCCCTGGCCTTTTTGATGCGCCCGGTCCGAAGCGCGCTTCATGCGGGCTTTCGAGGAAGGTCCGACACGCTTCCAAGGGGACCCACAACTTCACCTAAAAAACTCATTTTATTTTCATTTTTTTGAGTTAGGGTGGGGCTTAGCTTAGGCTTAGGGTTGAGGGAAAAGAAGGAGGAGAATAAAGGAGCTCTTTCCCCTCCATTCTCCTCATTCTTTCATCTTGAGCTTGGAGGAGAGAGCTTGTACAAGAGAGCAAATGAGAGCTTGAGAGTGCAGATTTGTGAGAACTTGGAGGAGAAAGCAAAGGAGAGCTTGGAAGAGTGAGAAAAGAGGAGCTTGGAGGAGAGAACAAAGGCAACCATCTTCCAAAGGTTTCAACTTTCAAGTTTCAAGAGCTATAGAGGTAAGCCCAAACCCCAACTCCCTTATTTCCTTGGGTTAACTTTGTTAATTGTTTTTTCCTCCTCTCCTACTCTTTCCCATTCCTTCTTCTCTCTCATTTTATTGCTGTTTGTTCATCTAAAACTTGATGAAATGGTTTTCTTTTGGTTTATCATTCCTTTTTTGGTTTTGGTGGGGAGAAGGCATCGAAGGGAAGAAGATGATAGTGGTGATTCTCATGATGACCCACAATATGAAGTTGGTGAAGGGTTTGAAGAGGAAGAGGGAAATGTAGGACGCAAAGATTTATTGAGACCCTTGTGGCAATTTGTAACAAAAGTTGAGGGGAAAGGTGGTGGAAGCATTAAATTTTTATGTCCTCATGATTGTCATGATGGAAAACCTTATATCGGTTCATATACCTGTCTAAGGAGGCATCTTTGTGGTGTAATGGAGAGTGATGACAACAAGGGGTCCACTGGGATCACAGTTTGCCCTAATATATCCAAGGAGCAGAGAGAAAAATTATATAAAGATAGAGGAAGTTGCACAAAAAAAGTATGGTAAAAAACAAAAGCTTCAATCCGATGGCTCATCTAGATTTGGTGTCAACACATCTCCATTTCATCGTGGTTTTGGAACCTTTGGATCTAGAAGAACAATACCAGATTTCCTTGATATTGGAGGTAGGGACACAAAAGTGGTCCGGTTTCTCTATGCTTGTGGTATCCCATTCAATGTGCTTCGCTCCCCTTATTGGCACGATCTTGTCAAGGCAATCAACGAAGCCCCCAAAGAATACAAGAGCCCCAACTATGAGAAAGCTAGAACTGTGTTACTTGACAGGGAAAAAGCAAAAATTCAAAGAGCTCTAACACGGTTTACAGATGAATGGTCATACATTGGGGTATCCATTGTATCAGACGGTTGGACAAATGTTAGAAACCAACATTTGATCAATGTTCTTGGTATTTCTGCTATCGGTGCAATGTTTCTTGCAACACATGACTCCTCTTCAATTATTGCATCGTCCCAAAACATTTCAAATCTCCTCTTGAAAACAATTAATGATGTTGGTCCTTCTAATGTGATTCAAGTAATCACTGATAATGCAACAAATTGTAAGGGAGCAGGTAAAATCATTGAGCGAGTTCATCCACACCTTTTGGTCTGGGTGTTTGGTGCACACCTTAAACCTTTTGATGCATGATATTGTCAAGCATAGAGAATGTGGATGGATTAATCAATTGTACAAGAGAGGGAAGCAACTCATCAAATTTATCACCGGGCATACAAGGGTCAATTACTTCTACAACACTCACTCTAGGTTGCAGCTACTTAAGATTGCAAACACTAGATTTGCTAGCTATTACCTCACCTTTAGGCGCCTATTGAAGGTGAGACAAGCTTTGGGTGCTATGGTGATGAGTGATGCATGGAATGAATTGAGCAATGATAGAGAAGGTGCAACAACAGTGAAGGAAACAGTCCTTGACAATGAGTTTTGGTCACAGGTTTGGTTTGTTTTGGAATTCACCAAGCCAATTTATCACATGATCAAGTTTGCAGATTCAGATCGGCTAATCATTGGGGAGGTGTATGAGCAAATGGATAGCATGCTAGGGCAAATTAAAGACATTGTTGAGCCTAGAGATGTCAACCTCTATAACCATATTCGTGTAGGGGTGGAAAAACGGTGGGAAATGCTAAATATTCCACTACATGCCTTAGCATATGTGCTAACACCTAAATACTATCATGCTATGTCACATGGTTCGGGTTCGGTAAGGATTAGGTTCGATTCGGGTTCGAATTTTTGGATGAGTTTCGGATGAGGTTCAACTTCAGGTTCGGCTATATACATTTAAAATATATATATATATATATATATATATATATAATAGTAATATAATAAAAGGATTACAAGTGCACTTCGCTATAATATAATAAAATCACTATGTGTGCCATTAGTTGTAGCCCGTGGGAGCTCGGAGAACACATTTGATGGATGTATGTCTGTTCGAGGGCACATTTCATTGGTTGAATCGAATCGAGTGAACTTGAATCGAACCTCATCCGAACCTAAACCTTGTTTTGAGGTTCGCCGAACTTCGAACCTCAAGGTTCAGGTTCGGCGAACCCTGTGACATAGCTATCATGTATCATGGCTTTCATCACCAACACTTGGTGGTGGGACCAAGAAAAGACCACACCAAGATCCAGAGGTTCAAGTAGGTTATATGAAAGCATTAGAGAAACTCATCCCGAATGAGGAGGAGTGTGACAACATAAGGAGACAATTGAGCCATTACATCCTTAGCAATGGTGCCTTTGGGACCAACCATGCAATTAGAGATCAAGGGAATTTGAGTTCTCTTGAGTGGTGGAACATGCATGGCGGTACTACCCCACAACTACAACGTTTGGCAACACGGGTGCTTTCACAGGTGGTGAACACTTCTTCTGTAGAGAGGTGTTGGAGCACCTGCAATTTCATCCATAGCGTTAAAAGGAACATGTTGAATGTAAGTCGGGCAGAGAGCTTGGTCTATGTTCATTACAACTTGCGATTGTTGTCCCATTACTGTGAGGAGGCACAGATGGATCAAAACTTGAGGCGTTGGGACAACAATCCGGAGGAGGATAATTTGGAGGATGGAGTATTGCTTTTAGAGCAATTGGAGAGTGTTCTTTTGGACGATGATGATCATGTTGAGATGCCACCCCCATCCAGTGCTAGGGTCCCCATGTCCTGGATTCCAGCTACAACAGTGTTAAGTTTTCAATAAGCTATGGCTCATGTATCCTCTTTAAATTTTCTGTTTAACTATTACTTGAACCATAACTACTAAAACAAACCAAGATCACAAGAAGAATAACCATGCACAAGAACACAAGAAGTATCCTGGGAAACCCTTCTCAACAAGGGATGAAAACCCAACCAATCCTTTGCTTTATTCCTCAAGAGAAAGACCTCCCACACCATCACCAAACCTAGCACACAAGAGGGTGCTGTAATTCTCATAATTTCAGACCACAACTTCTGAAGTCATGAGATGACACAATGATAAGTGTGTTTCCTCAATGGGGATTCACCTTTATTTATATAAGACTTGTCACATCAAATGATGTGTCTATTTGCACAATAGGGCCGACCTCAATAACTCAAAATATAATTAATAATTACCATATTAATTATCTATTAATTATCTTTTACATTAAGGTGGGGCCAACCTGTACCCTTTACATAACAATTAGGGTTACGGGTAAGTCTGACTCTTCAACAATATAGCAAGGGATCTCATACACCCACTAGTGCTCAGCCACTAGGGGCACATCCATAGGGATGTCCATAACTCTATCTCACTGCGTCTCACAGGAGAACCACACTCACTAGTGCTCAACCACTAGGATCACGTTCACATGTGCTCGTCCACAAGCACGTCCACTCAACAGATCTTTCCCACTGTATTACACAGGAGAGTCATCTGGAGTTCATCATCTCAACTCTCTGCTTAGAGGAGGCTAATACATCGTTTTCATCTCTGTCTCATAATGATGCACCTAGCTCATGGGAATTCACACGTTCACCTTGTGCTCAGCCACAGGCACGTCCAACTTAGCAGATCTCCTTTCTCACTGTGTTACATAGGAGAATCATCTGGAATTCTTCTCAACTCTCTGTAAGAAGGAGGTCATCTCTACGTTCAAGGTCTGTCTCAGATAGGAACCACACACCCATCTCAGGGGTTCTCTCTCAGGTCGACTCAATAAGTCTGTGTCCTGGAGAATGTCTCACGTAGCTGTATTCATCAACACTCCCTCTCAGCTAGGGAGGCATTCGTCATCAGGCCAAGTCTTACGCGGAAGTACTTCGAACTTTGTCTTGGCTGTAGTCATCAACACTCCCTCTCAACTAGGGAGGTATTCTTCACCAAGCTAAATTGGTGAAGATGTCTGCAATTTGCTCATGTGTAGGAAGGTACAACACGTGTACTGTTTTCCTCTGCATCATGTCTCTGATATAATGATATTTTATCTCAACGTGTTTCGATCTATTATGAAACACCTAGTTCTCAAAGAGATTTACACATAGCTCTGGTTATCATCATGGAATCCATCTCATGATCAAGTAAATTAGTCAGAAGCTTGTGAAGCCACACTGCTTCGCACACTCAATGCTATATACTCTGCTTCTGTGGTACTCAAGTCCATAGAGCTTTGTTTCTCGCTGCACCAGGAAACCATGGCAAACTTCACGGTAAAACAACAACCGGATGTGCTCTTCCAGTCCACTGTACTCTCTGCTCAATTTGTATCGGCATATCCCTGCAAACTCAAGTTCACACTGGAGGCATATCTCATGCCATATCCAATTGTACCTTGTATATATCTTAATACATGCCTTACTGCTATCCAGTGAGTTTGTCTCGGCTGACTCATGGATTTACTAGGCACATTCCCTGTATAGCATATATTAGGTCTGGTGTTT
This sequence comes from Picea engelmannii, assembly GCA_009831015.1. Classification (NCBI taxonomy): domain Eukaryota; kingdom Viridiplantae; phylum Streptophyta; class Pinopsida; order Pinales; family Pinaceae; genus Picea; species Picea engelmannii. The sequence continues at coordinate 1,078,490 of ML776707.1, read as the reverse complement.
AACCAGATACATCAATCATCCAATCAGCGGTCGGTACACATGTGGATCAATCTCGTCTGAAATCATCATCATTTATTCTTTTGTCAAATCTATCACCATCGGTGTAGATATGGATTTGTATTCTGTCATACTGAACTTCTTTTAATATCTTCATTGTATATTTTCCTTGATTTAGGAAAAGTCTCCTTGGTCCTTTGTCATACTTTTTGTCCCAAGAAGTAGTTCATCATACCCAGATCCTTCATCTCGAAATCAGAAGTTGAGGCTTGCTTGTATTCAACAACACAACTTCCTGAATAAGTCATCAAAATCAGGCTCTCGTCACCAACAATGTAATAGTATAGGTTTGGATCAACAATACTCTTGCTAAAACCCCAAACTCATCAAGAATCCATCTATCTGATGTAGTTTCCAGCGCATGGGTGGTAGTACAGATGGGAGTGCATTGGGCTACTGGATCAATATGTGTCATCATAGTTCACTCCCTCTGCTTATGATTATCCTCTGACTACAAGTCTCGTTTTGTATTTCTCGACACTTCCATCAGCTGCATGTTTTTCTGCCTCTTGCAGAGTTTGTCAAGCCCAAAAAGGCCTTTTATGGCCCATTGCAAAGTATCTGGTAATATCAACTGGCTCAACTGTATCAATGGCTATCTCCCTCTGGACTGCTGAAGAGGAAGAAGATAATGCCTCTCTTTCTCAATTAGTTTGACTCCTTCTGAGTCAAGTGACTCCCTGTGAAGTCTGAAGGATAAGCATCTTCCTTTGTTTTTAACCTGCCTAGAACAAGAAAACAAACGAAAGGAAACAATACAAGAATATCTCCTAGTGGAGATTCATGAGTACATCTCTAGAATCAAAACATTTTAAGGATTGTTGTCACAACTACAACACCTACTTGTAATGTAGCAACCTTAGAAATGTAGGTTATAGGCATGATAATTAAAACAATCAAACCTGGAGTCTTCACTTTCAGTGTGTTGTTCTTCTGAATGCATTGAGACTTCTCTGGGTCCATGATTTCACCAAGGGTTCCTTCCTCCTGCAAGTACCCTTATGACAATGATGCAAATAATACATACATACAAGTGCATACCTGAGAGTGTACACCAATGGAGGTTCTGCTTGTTTGTCAATGTCATGATGATTAATGACATTCCTTGTAGCCACCTTGTACTATACAAGTCTCTGCATCAACCTTGTAGCTACTGTAGCTGGGGTGGCCTTGTACTTTGGTCTAGTAGCAACTTTCTGCATGCTCAGGACAAACTTCAGACTTGGTCCGTCTATACCTCAGAGACTCCTTCAGATTTGGGCCTGGAACTCTGCTCAACATCTTGGCTTCTATCAACAACAATATTGTTGTAGTGCTATCTGTCAAGTAACTCGTACATGGCCCTTGCTGTTGGACAGTGCATCTTAGGGTGCACAACTGCTGCAACACTGCCACAAATTTTCTTGACACCATACTAGTAGATTCATTTCGCTATTCTCTTTTCCTTGGAGGAGGAGACTCTTCATATTCTATTGACTGAAGGTCTGGAGCCTACTCCATGTTTTCTTCTTCTGAATCATCAATGTCAGTGAAGGTCTGCTCTAATTGACTATGGACATTATCCCCTTGCTTGGAAGCCTTTATTTTCTTATCTTTTACTCAAATATCGATACAGCACCATCCCAACATCTTTGACTGAAGTTGCACCGAATTGGAAACCCTGAAACTTCATGCTTTTCGAATCGTTTGTATTTGTTTAATTTAAATGGTGGATTAGATGCGAATATTGCAATGTAGATGCTATTTGATTGGGCGACAAAATTAGCTTCAACTGGATAATAGCGTATGCATGGGCAAGTATATGCTTCCACATAGACTTGATTTGATAAAGGAACTTGAGTCCGAAAATCCCAAACAACAATAGACTTCTCACTGAAATTTGTCTGGAAAGTTTGCAAGAAGATGCAAAATGCTTCCCATCATAGCTGAAGTCTATATCCAAGATTGGGCCAAGACCTGTCAAGTATTCATGGACCACCTTGTTGGCTCTAATCTCCCAAAGCTTTAAAGCACCCTTTGATCCACCACACAAAAATAAGTCATTCCCATGTGGATGAAACTTTAAAACACTTACAATTTGGTCGTCAGAAAATACTTGTATTTGACTACCAGTCTCCACATCTGTCAATTGAGAAGTTTTGTCTGAGTGAAGAATGATGGCTGAGTGTTAAGGTGTGCTTCTGTCCCTTTAAATCCTCTTCTCTCAGCACACTGCTTTTTCCCACTGTCCTCGGCCTGTTACAGGAAGCTTACACAGTTCTTAGCATCCCACAGTCTGCCTGGAAAAGGAAAACAATACTCTTCTGTTGCCCTCAGTCTGAGGTAAACTTTGCACAGGACAACAACCTCATTATTGTCTTCAGGAATCTGGACAGTCTCAAATTTTTGGGCTGCGACAGCCTTTAGGCGTCTGCTGTTGGGATATATCCGCGACAGCTATGGAGGGGCCTCAGAACGGGCCAAGTTCTTTACAGTGGCTGCGGTTTAGGGTAGGCCATGTTCCTTAGGTCTGCGGCTACCTTCTCCCTAGGTTCCGGCCCTTCTCCTAGGTTTCGGCTTCTTCTCCCATACACTTTGGTTGTTGTTTCAAGGGTTAAATTCACCACATAAATTTTAAAGAAAAGATCCGGCCCTCTTTATCTCACCACAGAATTGGTAGACCTTACCTTCAATTTTTGTGTGCAATGGTCTTCTTCAAACCACGCTCTGAAACCATGTTAAGTTTTCAATAAGCTATGGCTCATGTATCCTCTTTAAATTTTCTGTTTAACTATTACTTGAACCATAACTATTGCAACAAACCACAGGTGACAAAATATTGATGTGGGTGTGATGTCATTTCTATGTACCGTAATTGATTGCCAGAGAGGCATACTATTTTAGAGAGGGGTTTAAGTGTAAGTTTAATGAAAAATTTGTAGAGGAGGTATTCTAAAGACTTTTTGACTTGTTTTCTTAGTGATTGTTATAATAAGTGATTTTGTGATTTGTGTGGAATAGGACCATGCAGGCCACATATTTGGGGTGGATTCTTCACCGATGATTGAAAAGTTGGAGCAATATAATGGTATCTTAGAGGTGAGTCTCTTGTTTGATTGGAGCATAGAATTCGTTTCTTCTGCACATGTGTATTTCTTGTTTGGATGTGTTCGTCAATATGAGTCACTAATTTGTAGGATATTCATTCATAGCATTGAATGTTAAAATCGATAACTGGTGAAGCATTTAACCAGTGAAAATGATCTGGAAAACTTTTCAAACGTCAAGAGGTTGCTTATTTTTTTAATTGAAAAATAGCTTTAAATATTATCAGAAGATGTTGCATAATGTACACAAAAAAATAAGGCTGCATTAGACAGGCCACACCGGCCTAGCCATGACAGATTATTGAAATGCCCTGATGTACAAAGTGCCTTTATAGGATACGATTCACCAAAACTGGCCACAGTTTTTCAAATTTTGACAAAATTATCAACGATTCACAAATTAAAGTCCTTTTGGCTTCAAGCATAATTACTATAGCCAGTAGGTGTAATGAAGGCAATAGTGGGTGCTGCCATTTATTCTCCGCCATGGCCCATCCAGCTGCCACCGGGTTATGGTCATCATGATCCCATGGGTTCTTCAACAGATTGCTTATTTGACGATGTCTATTGGTATATTTGTGACATTTGAACATTTTCATCATGTATTTTTCTTTCAACGACATAAATAATCCATTATTGGTATGTAATCCATGTTTTAGTATGTGCAGGGTAGCCATAGATTTGCACTGTGTAGATGTTCATTAAGAGGGGTGAAGAATGCAGAGAAGAACAGATAATTACATACACATACATACCATTGAGCATTTCCATTAAATAGTTGTATTTCAAAGACAGAAAAAAGTATCAGACACCTAGAGGCTAGTACCTTTGTTTAAGAAATCTCCAACTTAACAAACTACATTAGATGTTTGCAGGGAAGTAATACACGTGCACCCTAACAAGATATTGTTGTGCCTTGAGCTGGAGAATTTGACCAATATATGTAAATTGTAATTGCATGTATGTATATTTATATGTACGTATTTGTGTCTGTGTGTATGTGTATAAGAAATTTTTGATTCTGTGTTTTCATTAATCTGAAGTCTTAACATTTTTTTAACCATCGAATGCATATCCCTAGGAAACCTGCCAGGTATTTCCCCTCATTCCGAGGATGGTACACAGGGTAATCCAGATTTGTCAGAAGCTCGAGGCTTTGTCAACATAGGGCTTAATGCCATTACAACAGTATACTCGTTAAGAGATCAACATGTCACTTGCGGGAATTGAACCTGGGTGTGGAGGATGACATCATTCCTCCCAACCACCCAGCTAAACCCAATTAACATCTGAAGTCTTAACATATGTACTGCTTCTATAGCGTTTCATGGACAAAGTCTCCCCTTTAGAAGTTTCTTTTGCTTTAATAGAGGTTTATATATTTTCTGGAAAAGCATGGTCCTATTTTCTGAAGTCCTGTGTAATCTAAGAGAAGAATTCATGGAGTGTGTACATATTGTTTTCCCTTATATAATAGGATTGGAAAATAATGCAGCTTTTCTACAGGAAGTTGTATCGATTCTGAAGAATCACTCAGAACCTGGGGGCTTGCATGAGAATACAATGCTTATAGTGATGGGAGACCATGGTCAAACTCTGAATGGAGATCATGGGGGAGGGACACCTGAAGAGGTTGCTTTTGGCATCTCTATATTTAGTTCTTGATTGCCTTTTACAATTCCTACCATTTCAGTAAAGTTTTTGAAAATAAGTTTTTGATTGATTTCATCACATGTTGCAGGTAGAAACATCAATTTTTGCAATGAGCATGCATGCTCATGTAGGATCAATTCCATCAAAACTTGATGCTTCGGATTGCAAAATAGCCGTGGTAAGTTTGCCTTTTCATAAAAGAGAAGTGTCTGTGTTTTGATTGCTGTGATCCCGTACTTTTAAATCTTGGTGAAAAAATAATTTGCTGTCAATAACTCATGCATGAACCATGTTATAATTGCTTTTAAGAAGAAATAATTAGCAATAAATAAGCATGGTCAACAGTTGGAAATTGAATTGAATGAGTGATTGGTTTTGACTCATTAGTCATGAGTAGTCAGCAGTTGTATGAAGAGAATAAATAGGTATGACAAATATACAATGTTCCCCCAAGTTTCCAGGACGTGGTAGCAGGGGAGTGGGGAAACACACATTGGGGATGTGTGGAGACACCCCCCAAATTTTAGGGAAATTCAGGGGGACGTGGGGACGTCAGGGTCTCTAGCATAGAGGACCCCTTCTCTAAAATTATTAAAAAAATTTCTAACAATAATACATCATCCCATGTAAATTCTTCATTGTGCAATGTAAATACTAAATTCTTGTGCAATGTAAATACTAAATTCAAATTTGTAAATGATAGAAACATGATTCTTCAATCAAACATTTTTCACATTGAATCAATGATACATGCACATCAAATGTCAAATTTATAACACACAACAAAATGTAATACATTGATTCAAATTCCAAATAGTACCAAGTAAATACTAAATAGCAGATATTGAAGTTTGAAATAGTAAATTGAAATTATTCAAAAATAGTAAAGAGTGACATGTCAAAGACTTGGTCATCAATATCTAAAGTCAAAATTTGCAACTGAAATTAACAATGGACAACGAAAACTAAAAGTAGCTAAAGGAAGTCCACATCAAATGTAATGTCCTCGCTTTGGGACATCATTACATTGCAGAGGTTTATGATGACCAGAGTAGCCAGATGGATGTTATAGCGAGTACATGGATTATTGAGAGGCATTTTGGGGTCCAACTTGCATCGCTCGTCCCATTTCATCATTATGACCCATTCCGCACAGGTTGGCTTTGGTTTCGTTGCATTCCGACATTTTCCATGATTTTGAGTATTTTGAGTTATAAGTCAATTAAATTCACTGAAGAGGTAATTTTGGGCACATTACTTGGAGGAACCTCTCAGTGTAATAACTCATTGGAATCAGGAGGAGCAACACTACAGGATGGGATGGCTAGAAGTGACTTTCAGTGGCCAGGGAAGCCACAAGGAGAGATAAGACACTTTTCAGAGGTAAAAAGGTTAATTAATTAATTAAATATTAATAAAATGAAAGTCACTTTGGAGGGAGAGGGTGAGCAGGAAGTATAAAGGAAAGGCAAGGGCTTCTATTCATTGATTCATGTATGATCATCTTTTGATATCTGACTTCTAGCTAGTGAGCACAACATTGGGGGTTTTGAGGGTTTTGACTTAACAAACCCTAGACGATGATTCGGTGGTGAAAGATTCCACCTAGCTTGTCCCAAGCTTGGTCTCGGAGATGCAATACTCTCCCACACCATTCTAGTTCCGATCTATTCAGTGCAGGAGGGTTCTACACCAGCCACAGGCACAGGAAGAGGAGGAGGGCGCACCATTGGGGGTTTCCAACAAGGGGGGCGCACCATCCATTGAGAGAAGGTTCGATCTAGCTGAGGATAGGAGATTGTGGGAATTCCGGGTATTGGGTTTTCCTTGCAGGTGTCTTAGCATCATTCTTGGTTGTTTCCGGAGGCATTTCAGTGGAGGATTTATTTGTATTGAGAGTGGGATGATTTCATAAGAGGAGGGCGCACCACACTTTGGAGGGTAGCTAGATCTAAGGATCTAGCAGGTATTTTGCCTAGTTGAACACTTGGGTTTTCATTGCCATGCCCCGATCTATCATTCTAGTGGATTGGTGGAGCAGTTGGAGGTCTTTAGGAGAGAGGCCGATTTATCTAGGGTTTGAGGCATCCAGGGGGGGCGCACCATTCCTTGGAGGAGGTTCAGATCCATAGGGTTTGAGAGGCATATTGGAGATTCAGGCACCTGGGTTGTTCTTGCCTTCACCCGATCTACTATTTGGCATGTTTACCGGGGTGATTGAAGATCTTTGACAGTTGGGCTGAATTATTGAGGAGCTTCAGCATTCCAGTAGGACGTGGCATCATTCAGTTAGGGCTTTGGCACTTCATACGGCCAGATCTACTCTTGTCTTGATCTTCATTGAGTATTCATCCTTTGGGAGGCTTGTGGTCTTCTATTGGAGCATTTTGTTGCGGCTCCTATTATATTATTGGATCCATCTGTTGAGTTTTCCAGATCGGCATCTTCATTGTAGCAGGTTCTTCTATTCATGAATAAAATCAGATTTGAGATGTTTTGGCTTGTCTATCATATTGCATATGGTTGAGGTATGTTCCATGATTGCATCTTCTAGTTTATTGTTGCAACACATATAGAAATCATCAACTAAAACCCTAAGGCCGAAATCAAGAGGCCATCCTGCAAGTAAACACATCTAAACAAGTAGATCAACAAAGTGTTTGACGAAATGCCACAACCAGAAAAGTTTTAAAAGACACCCAAAACCGTGATGTTCCTTGCATCTTGGCTTAGGAACATTACAATGGTATCAGAGCTTAGATTCCTGCCAGCCAGTGGGGATTAGCAGAGTTACAATAAAGATGGATATTGCTAACATGATTGCGGAGTGTGAGAGGGAATATGAAACCATCAATAATTTCAAGGGGCTAATAACATTCCAATCGTTCCTATCCTATAAAAATCCAAGTTGGAGCAAAAAGAAGATTGCATGTTGGGTCAAGGAAAGTTAGGAAATCAGAGCAACCTTTCGGAGGACCCCCACGCCCATTAGAAACCCCACACCCATTAGGAGCACACAACTTTGCTACAATTGAAAATTGCCTTGGGAACCAGATCATAGGTGTAGGGGTAAGGGTAAGAGGCATATTATTGAGGTGCACTATGACAGTGATGATGAGGCATGGGAGGATGGATCGATTGATGCTTATCTACAACAGTCCGATGATGAGAGTGACTCTTGCACAGAGGATGATGATTCTAGTACGCTTGAGGAGGATGGTGACCCCTGTATAGTGGATAGACAGTCGGATGGACAGGACGATAGCACCAGTGCTTCAACAGACATATCACATACTATTGATGACCTTACATCTCAGCAGAGTGGTGACACTAGTGAGGATTCACACGTGTTAGCACCTGGATCGGATTGCCGTGACACATTGGTCATCCTTTCAGGCACCTACGATAGCCACATCACATGAGGATATCAGTAGTATGTCAGATATGATGGAGGAGCCTTGTGTGAGGGATGCACACCATGGACATGTAGATCCACAGATCCAGGAGGAGGTACATGACGTACAAATAGTTGACCTTACACATACAGATCAACATGAGGTACACATACAGATCCAACATGAGGAGATGGAGCCACAGATTTTGGATATTCCATTAGATGAGCAGATTAGGGAGACTGACAGGTTGATGGAGCACTTCCTTCCAGGATCGGCCTGCATTGATGAGGATGCACTCTATGTTGGTTAGGACGACCATAGCACATGTCTGGACACATCTATATGGGATCCAGGTGCAGATGATAGTAGCAGGGTGAGTGCACAGGAGGATATGACTGCTCATACAAGATACAGTGTGATGCAGAGGGAGCTAGCAGTTGAGGATGATACATACTCACATCTAGGAGGTCCCAGTAGCACAGTAGACAGTGGGCAACTCAATACTTTATCTTCTGCAGAGAGTGTTGTTGAGGATTTTAGGGATGACACTAGCAGTGAGAGGCATGAGGTGGTACCTCAACATGACTATGATCAGGAATCACACCACCTAGCAGGACAGTTGAGAGTCAATGAGGATATGATCATGGTAGCCACCAGGCGCAGTGATGACATGCATGCATTGATGGCAGATTACTGTTGGAGAGCATCAGTGGCACATATCAACTCAGATGGAAGATTTGCCATGGATGATTTTCACACTCTCAGGGAGAGAGTGTCTATGATGAGGACTGACTACCAGCAGTTGTTGACGGACAGGGACTACCTACTAGGGATTGGTGGGTTGTATCATAGGGCCTTGAGGGAGCAAGAGTTTGAGGTGGACAAACTTACTCAGGAGTTGGAGAGCACTCAAGGATTCTTGATAGGCACACAGACAACCCTTCAAGAATCAGAGTCTAGGACAGATGAGCCTCCTGAGGAGATTTGTCAGAGATCCACGTTAGCTGTCTTAGTGGACACTCAGATGTATCACCCAGTCACGTTGCTAGAGGATGTTGGTGATCTAGCAGAGGAGCACCAGTTGATGGATGACACTTCCATTTGTGTCCCGAGAGAGGTTGACCTCCACGTAGAGGTTGATCCAGCAGTACGCCTAGGATCTATGATGCAACAACAAATAGTTATGAGAGATGCCCTTCACCATATTGATAGTTGCATGGGAGATGAGAGATGGAGCTTGGTTTACCAACAGTTGGAGGAGGTACTTTCGATTGTATCTAATGACTGGGGTTTAGTGATGACTACCGACGAGCAGTTATCATGGGTATCGATAAAGTTACTTTCGGTCGAATCCTTGGGATTGACCGAGGTCGGTTGTAATTTTCAGTCCTATGGTCAGCTACAGATGTCTCTGCTACTCTTTTCAGACACTTTCATCATGGACAACAACATGAGGAGAGATAGACAGTGGCAGAGGGCATGGAGAGTGATTAGGCCGAGACCACCTGACAGGAGTACTTTAATGGCATATAGCAGGTCAGAGGTGGATCGTCATGAGCAGCCAGCTGAGATTTGGTGCGTTATGGTGAGCACCATAGGCCAGGTGATAACAGATGAGCATAGAGGGCTTTCGATATTGATCAGTCTGGCACAGGAGCAGTTAGCGGAGTCTGGAAGTGATAAACTTCCAGGGTTTCCATGGGATCCGGGAGTTCATTTTGCTAGCAGGAGGTTTTACTTCATGATGACCCAGGGTGCGTCGGATAGCCACATGCTCAATTTGGGGTTGGTTTGGAGTGGGCTTGCAGGTATTTGTCTGATAGAGCGAGGCAACTTTTCACTCTTGATCATCATGATCGGACATGAAGGTGGGTGGACAGGTACTTCTTCTACAGAGGTGTCTTTACAGATACAGTTTTTGGACAGCAGGTCCAATGGTCACAGGTATTTCAGCTTGAGGACCCAGGAGAGGAGGATTCAGTATGTATGCAGGGGGCATAGTGTCATGGTCAGAGAAGTGCAGGGCCAACATGGTGATCTTCGACAGAGGTTAGCATGGGACCCAGGGATTGCAGGATTGAGCATTTCACTGACTGACAGAGTCGAGTGGACCTTTGCAGGGGAAATTTGTCCCGACTTTCCATTGAGCTTCAGTGTTGAAGGGAGCACATCGCTTAAGGGTGTCCCACGGAGGTCTTGCAGTACCTCATCCTGGCACCAACATGTGCAGTTGATGGAGGCCGTGTTGATCTTGATAGTAGCTTGGAGGATGGACTCATTCTGGGATTAGGCCATGTGTCATGTGCAGGAGACTCACGGAGTTGGTATATTTCAAGATTATGCTTCCCAGGGGCTAGCAGTCCATGATTTGATATGGGACCCAGGGGGCAGAGTGTATGAGTGTTCATATTTGGATGGGTTCTACTGTGTATCCCATAGGTGGACATGGGATCTTGGTATTTTACTTGGAGGGGTTTGGTTATTGCTTGAGGACAAACAATTTTCTAGCAGGGAGGACTGTAATGTCCTCACTTTGGGACATCATTACATTGCAGAGGTTTATGATGACCAGAGTAGCCAGATGGATGTTATAGCGAGAACAAGGATTATTGAGAGGCATTTTGGGGTCCAACTTGCATCGCTCATCCCATTTCATCATTATGACCCATTCCACATAGGCTGGCTTTGGTTTCGTTGCATTCCGACGATTTCCGTGATTTTGAGTATTTTGAGCTATAAGTCAATTAAATTCATTGGAGAGGTCATTTTGGGCACATTACTTGGAGGAACCTCTCAGTGTAATAGCTCATTGGAATCAGGAGGAGCAACACTACAGGATGGGATGGCTAGAAGTGACTTTCAGTGGCTAGGGAAGCCACAAGGAGAGATAATGCACTTTTCAGAGGTAAAAGGTTAATTAATTAATTAAATATTAATAAAATGAAAGTCACTTTGGAGGGAGAGGGTGAGCAGGAAGTATAAAGGAAAGGCAAGGGCCTCTATTCATTGATTCATGTATGATCATCTTTTGATATCTGGCTTCTAGCTAGTGAGCCCAACATTGGGGGTTTTGAGGGTTTTGACTTAACAAACCCTAGAGGACGATTCGATGGTGAAAGATTCCACCTAGCTTGTCCCAAGCTTGGTCTCAGAGATGCAATACTCTCCCACACCATTCTAGTTCCGATCTATTCAGTGTAGGAGGGTTCTACACTAGCCACAGGCACAGGAAGAGGAGGAGGGCGCACCATTGGGGGTTTCCAGCAAGGGGGGCGCACCATCCATTGAGAGAAGGTTCGATCTAGCTGAGGAGAGGAGATTGTGGGAATTCCAGGTATTGGGTTTTCCTTGCAGTTGTCTTAGCATCATTCTTGGTTGTTTCCGGAGGCATTTCAGTGGAGGATTTATTTGTATTGAGAGTGGGACGATTTCCCAAGAGGAGGGCACACCACACTTTGGAGGGTAGCTAGATCTAAGGATCTAGCAGGTATTTTTCCTAGTTGAGCATTTGGGTTTTCATTGTTGTGTCCCGATCTATCATTCTAGTGGATTGATGGAGTTGTTGGAGGTCTCTAGGAGAGAGGCCAATTTATCTAGGGTTTCAGGCATCCAGGGGGGGCGCACCATTCCTTGGAGGAGGTTCAGATCCATAGGGTTTGAGAGGGATATTGGAGATTCAGGCACCTGGTCTGTTCTTGCCTTCACCCGATCTACTGTTTGGCATGTTTACCGGGGTGATTGGACATCTTTGACAGTTGGGCCGAATTATTGAGGAGCTTCAGCATTCCAACAGGACATGGCATCATTCAGTTAGGGCTTTGGCACTTCATACGGCCAAATCTACTCCTGTTTTGATCTTCATTGAGTATTCAGCCTTTGGGAGGCTTGTGGTCTTCTATTGGAGCATTGGTAGCGGCTCCTATTATATTATTGGATCCATCTGTTGAGTTTTCTAGATCGACATCTTCATTGTAGCAGGTTCTTCTATTCATGAATAAAATCAAATTTGAGATGTTTTGGCTTGTCTATCATATTGCATATGGTTGAGGTATGTTCCATGATTGCATCTTCTTGGTTATTGCTGCAACACATATATAAATCATCAACTAAAACCCTACGGCCGAAATCAAGAGACCATCCTGCAAGTAAACACATCTAAACAAGTAGATCAGCAAAGTGTTTGACGAAATGCCACAACCAGAAAATTTTTAAACGACACTCAAAACCGTGATGTTCCTTGCATCTTGGCTTGGGAACATTACATCAAATGAGCATTAAGGAGTTAATGCTATTGATTGGTCCTGTTATCGCACTGATTGTAGTTTGGTAAAGCCCAGCCCAAGCTGCAAGTGTGTGACACAACTGAGAACACCTATCACTGTCACCTCAATAGATGTCCCCCTCGTTTTAGTGAAGGATAAACCTAACACAAGGGAGGCTTCTCGGGTGACCCTAGGGGGATTTTATGGAAGATGGAAAGTGTTCGAAGAGTGCCCCTATAGGTCAAGGTCAAAGCTGGGAAAGAGGTTTGAGAAAGAGTCTTATGAGCTGGTGAATGGTTGCCAAGGTAGTGTACTTGCAAAACAATGTTAGATCTTCCCGGAACAAGACAATTTATGAATATTAAAGTCTCAAAACCAATGGGGAATCGGCTAGAAACCTTGCTGTCCCAAATTTGCAGCAGTATGGAAATATATACTAGCAGTAAACAAGTTATGATAGCTGCAAATTTAACCATCAAAATCAGGGTATGATGTTGGAAATAAAGCTAGCAATTTGTAAACAATTTTCCAATAATTAAACCAAGACTTTGATAGCAATTAGAGGGCTGTTAATGGATGTTATCAGCAGAAATTTATAACAGCCTTATGGCTGTAGAAAACGTTTGCCACAGCAGCAAGTTCTAGCCACTAAAATCAACAAGCAATCTACCCAAACAATAGCCCTCAAGCAGTAGATCAATTATGACAGCTTGCAAGTGAATTTGCTACAAATTCACTGTTTTAATATTTGCTACAAATTGTGCAGCAGCCGACAAAGGAGTGTCCTGATCGAGGGGGATACACAGGCTCTTGACAAGCTCTTGATAAGATTCCTCTTCTAACCACCCAGGGTTGAATTTGAAGGGGCTGCTTTGTTTATGTTCACTACCTTTTATTTCCAAAAAAATGGGAAAGTTATATAAGTCTCCACCAGGACTTACCCACTGTCTCATCAACATCATTTTATCCATCAGGGGCCAGGGCCTCAGAAATAAAAAAGCGATCAAGTCTCTTAGCTATTCGATTTTCTCCCATCCTCTTATTGCTCCAGGTTGGCTTCATCTTTACAGGTTCAATGTCCAGAAGACCTTTTCTTTCCAGAGTGTGTATAAAGAAATCCGCTAAAGAGTCAGGTTGCGCGTTCGGCTACCAAACTGCTGCTGCTCCTAAAGTTGAGATCACCCCCTAAAATTAGAACATTTGATTTCATGAATGATCATTTCATCATGTCATCCCAAAAGGTCACCCAATCCACATAAGGCCCATATATGTTAAGAATCAATAACTGTATCCCCAATACTTCGAAGAAACATTCCAGTCTCATTCCTGAGACAAAGCTCCAGAAATTGTTTGCCTTGACCACCTTGGGGTTCCAGCCAATGGCCAATCCCCTAGAGCGTCCCTTAACATCAACAATTGTAAAGGACCAACCCTTAAAGAGAACTTCTAAGGATTTTATGATAGAATCTCCCTCCCCCATTGTTTCCTGAAGAAGAAGAATATCCGGGTTGATGGAATTCACCAACCGCTTGAGCGACGTTTTTGTAGATTTTTAATGACAAAAAATCAGCAAGCTAATATTCTGTTAAACACTTAGCAACCTAGAGATAACTGTCTTCATAAATTTCGGAAATGCATAAAACCCGCATTCAGAAATTTCCATAAGCAGAAATACACATTGCTAAGCAAAATATACAGTGGAAATACACAGTGGACAACAACCCATAACTCACAGAAATTTAGGCAAATGCCAGGGAAAACCCCAATGTGGGGAAACCCAACGAGAGAGAGAGAGATCTATTATTTAGCTTTAAGAAAGTACATATCAGCAGCAAAACAACATTTCCAGCCAAGGAAAATACCTCACAGCACCAAATCAGTCCCACAGAAATCTGCTTCGTTTTCCATGCCAAAACCGTACCGCTGTCCAACCTCTTCTGTACCTCGTTTTCTGTGCCCACAGTCCTTTCTACGGACTGTTTCGTACGGCCCAAAAACAGCCACCGAAAATCTGAAAATCGCCTCGAAAACCGTGCCAAAAGTGCCTCGATTTCCGTGCCAAATCTGCACGATTGTATGGATTGGTATAGTATGGCCTCCCACAGCAGAAAAATATTTCGGCCAAAAAATTCACAGAATTTTTTTTCTCAGGAATCGTGCCCTCTTTCCTCGAAAAACGTGCCCTCTTTGCTGCTCACTTTCCTCTCTCAAGCTTACTCTGAAAATCTCTCTAACTCTATTCCCGATGTCTTCTCAAACATTCGACATGTCTTGCACACTACCCAATGCATTCTTTTATAATCTGAAAATGACATTTTCCCCCGAAAAGTGTCTTTTCACCTTCCCCAACCCTAGATCCAAAGGCCAAGATTAGATCTTGCCTTTTCCAAGATCAAGGGTCATGATTCATTCCCTCCAAAATGTCTCATTTAAAATTAAAGTGAATTTCACTTTATTACATAGGTGCTTTATGAAAATAAAGTCACTTTAAAAATAGAAGGTACACTTTATTAAAAAGTCACTTTAATAAAAAAACCACTTAAACAATTTTATAAAAACTATTACAAAGTTAAGTGCCTGGTAGTGTAAATATTAAGGTAACATCCGCATACAAGACAAAACATGCGTAGTACCTCCCGAGCTAAAAAGCTAACACTCCCTCTTAGCGAGGGATGTACTCGCTGCCATTTCCATCATTTGGTCCCATCACACTGTGCTCTGTAGGAGCTCCCTCTGAACCTGGAGCCATCTGCAACATCTGCACAGAGGTCGGACTAGAAGATCTTCTCCTGGCAACCTCCCGGAACCCTGAGCTCACTTCATCTTGAGCATCGGTTCGATCAACCTAGCTGAGCCTTCTGCCAGTGCTCAGAAGAGACTCGCTCTCTTCTCTCGGAATGCAAGACTGATACCTTGGCGCCACCGTAGTCTCAGAAGCCTCCTCACGCTCCTCATCCGACGCTGAATCATACATCATAGGCCGTCCTCTCAACATATACAACCTATTCACCCGGTTACCGATCAGTTGCAGCTCTACCAGGTCCACTCCCTCTCTGTAGATAAAGACATGTTCCCTCTTGAACAATACACAATATCCTACATCCTCCAAGGCTGAGACTGAGAGCAAGTTAACACTCAACCCTGGAACAAAGAGAACTCCATCAATCTCCAAGAGTCCCCCA
>ML776707.1:1000966-1046861 GCA_009831015.1 Picea engelmannii | reverse complement strand
GTAATTTAATGTTCACTTTTGCCAAAAGTGACCAAATGTACTTTATCCAAAGTCAAAGTACAAATAGACATAAAGTACTAGAACAAAGTGCTATAAACCTTCCCACATGTGCTAAGGAGGACAAAACACATGGGGAACACCTCTTCAGGTACAAAACTCAACAACCTTCAATCCACTGGGTGTGTCCTTGGGGTCAAGTTCGAGTTGAGGTGCTGTCACCTAATCCTCAACTCCATCGTCTAGGCCAACTCCTAGGGAAGCCAAGGGGGGTAGTCCCTAAAGAAAGTAATCTAAGGCTTCAACTAAACTAAGTACAAGGAAAAGAGTCTAGGAGTTTATTGCAAAAGAAAATACACAAAATAAAGCTACTCTAACAACATATATGTTTCATTCACAACACTCACTTATGAATAATGAGATATTTGGATAAAGGATAACAATACAAGTAAATGACAATAAGTGAAGGAAATACTTCAAGATAAAATAACAATGCTTGGAAAATAAATGTACTTGAAGCAAATGGCTTTATATATATATATATATATATATATATGAAATGATGAGACCAATGCCAAATAATGAGATCATGTGCTTATGCTGTTGAAAGTGTAAAGTACCTTGTGGAGATGTCGTTGAAAATTTTAAAGTTGATTAAGTTTTGAGTGATTATTATTGCTTGTAAAGATTGTAGTGCAAGAAAGAAAATGTATTTTAAAATGTGGCCTCTCAAGAGACTATTCCTCAGATTGGAAATTTGCGGAGAGTTTGCCGAAACCCAATAGTTTCACCAACAAAATCACTAAAGGTGTCGGATGTCCAATACGGAGGGGAACAGGCCCAAGGTATTCCGCATGACTTCACACACTCCCTTTAGGTGGTTTTCCAAACCAAACAATAGAAACTTTTCGAGATTGTTTTATTAATCTAGATCCACACTGACCATCCCCGGTTCTGATGAGTTCCCTAGATCGAGCTAGGCTCACAAGAGTTTAGAGCATACACCGGGGAGCTGAGGGATGGGTTTATTTGCCAAATTGAAATTACATAAAAGTAAATGTTTTTTGATTACTAGTGTCCACACTGTCCAACCTCTTTGCAGAGGAGCTAAGGGGACGGGTTTATTTGCTCCAAAATAAAGAAAACTTGCTGAAAAGGAACTAAACTAGCAATTAAAAATTACTTTCACAAATTGAAATCTAAACTAAGAGTTGTAGTGCTTTGTGATGAATTATAAGGTTAATTTTAGCTTATACTTAGATGTTAAAGTTGAATCTAAACTAAATTTGCAAAAATTGACACAATCACCAAAACACCGTTCCCCCTGGGGGGGATGAAGAGTGGGAGCTTGAAGCCCCACTATTTTTATTAATGAAATTACAAAGATTTTTTTTGGGATGACTTGTGACCATTCATTAGGGGTGTCACAAGTGTTTACAAAGTTTACAATGAGTTTATTGATCAAGAGGGTGCTCCTGCGGGTCTCGAAAAGTCTAAATCCGCCCAAAACGGACAGAGTTTCCCCTTGGCTGTTCACAAACCTGCACAAAACAGCAAGCAAATAGAGACAAAAGATGCCCAAAAACACTTTGGAAGTGTCTTGGGCTTATGTCAGTAAAACCCAAAAAATTCTAAGTAAAATGCTAAAGAAAAAGTGCAAAAGGGAACTAAGAAGAGCAAACCAAAAAGCTTGTCTCCTTAGGGTCTTTGTTTTCTGTTTTAAAACAGCAATATAAAGACACTAAAGTTGCCAGATATGAAAGTGAAAGCACATTGAAACAAGTCTACTTTTAGCTTTTAAAAATTTAGAAGTGAAAAGCTTGCTAAAAAGTAAAGTTTCTTGAGATAGATCTAGCTTAAAATGCTGAAAAGAAAATGAAATCTAGATCTAACTTTCTTTCTTGCTTGCTAACTTAGATAAATGAATATTTAAAATCAGATCTAGATCTAAGAAATAACAAGCAAGTTGGTAACCAAAATAGAATTAGAGAAATTGTGAGAAAGGAAAGAAGGAGTGCCGGATGGAAACCAATCTTGGGCTATGGGGTCTTCTTGATGCATTGTAGAGGGAAGTTTCTCCGATAGAAGGAAATTGAAGATGTTGGAGCCTCGAGCTAGAGCTCTCCACTCCTTCAATCCAAAGGCCCTGCAAACTTAGAACAATCCTACAAATAACTTTGTCAAAGGTGGGTGCATCCACTTCCTACATACAAGTTCTAGAAAACGAGTCAATCAAGCTAGAAGATCATGTAATCATAGATCAACATATGCTAGAAATAACAAGATATAGAAATGCAAGCAAGATTTTCTAAGATCTTATTAATCAAGGACAAATAAACAAAGAAATTGCAAGAAATAAAGTTTACCATAACCTCAACACATCAAAATGGAACAATGGCATCCACACATTGGCACAAGACAACAATGGTGACCTCCAAAGTCTTCAAATATTTATTCCACAATAGCTTGAGAGCATATTACAACAACATAACTCAAAGTAGACCAATCTAATTACAAGGGGAGAGCAAGCTCCTTTATATAGGCAAGAGGGTGGAGAGCCCAAGAGAGGAGGGGGCACCACTTGGAGAGGGAGTGCGCACCACTTGTCAGAGTGTGGGCAGCCAAGTGTAGTCTTGAGGGCTGCCACTTCTCATCTCTCCCAACCAAATGACACATGTGAGGTTTAGAGCAAGAGGGAGGGCAACACCTTTCAAGAGGTAGGCACCCTCCTCAAGAATGCACCACCTCTCTCAAGAGGGGCGCACCTCCCAATAGAAGATCCTCATAACTCAAGTAATCTAACACTTAACTCACCCAAGACTCTTCCTCAGTTGCCACAAAGGCTCAGTCAACTCAAGTGAGCGAGAGTTAACTCAAAAAATGTTCCCGACATGTTTCCCAGAAAATAGCATTTGCTGATTTTATTTGTCTTTTATTGACCAAACGTGAGTAAAATTGATTTTAAGTAATGAAAAATCACTAATTTCACTCACAAAGTGGGTATTCCTAGTCCAAAAAATGAATACCCCCAAGACATATAATGCCTCCTAGTACCACTTATTTAACTCGGGAATTATTTACAATTAAAATATCCCGATTTTGTGGTAAATTTTACTTTTGCATAAAACTTTAAAAAACCTAAGGGGGACTTAGCACATTTCCATGAGACTCTAGGAGGATATTTAGCATGGTAATATACATTAGACACCAGGCTTAGAAGACCATGCTAAGGCCTAACCATGAGTATTTACTCCAGCTTTGGAGGAATTGAGTGAAAAAACTCGGAAATTATAAATCGCTTGAACAACATAGTATAATTAACAAGTAAAACAAACACTCTAGAGTAATAAACTCATGTCTAAGTCTTAGGGGGCTAAACCTTTTACAAAATTCATCATGCTACACCTCTTATTACAATTCCTTGTAGAGTATGGAAATGTGGTAAAAAAGTTAAAAATGGGCCACAATGGCCGACTATACTTCTGAACTCTGAATTTTGAACAAGTGATTGTTCAATCTTTGGCGGCTCAACTGCAAGTCCATCCTAGTGCAACTTGGTGGATAACATTGGCTCCATATGGGGATGTGTGCTTGATTTTCAAAGAAGGAGAGCATGCGAGAATCCATAATCAATATTGTACATCACACACTTCTTGCCAACAACAACATCAGTACACATGTATATAGAAGTCATCAATTAAAACATAAGTTGCATGACTAATATACAAATATATACAAGGAAAGTGCAAAAGAAGAAAGTGAAGTAATGTACATGGAAGAAATAAATACATGAAAGTAATATACAAAGGAGAAGGGTTAGAGAGAGATGTTACAAATGATGCCCCCATGGGCACCGGATGACTACGTTGAAGACCTCTTCAAGGTGGAGCCCTTTCATTGACAGATTGGGATGAACAAAGCTCTGATACCAAATGAGACGAACAAAGTTCACTCACACAAGAATTATCCAAAATACTTGGAATATAACAAAGTAATCCATATAGGACTGTAAATAATAAATGAATAGATAAGATGATAATAATAAGATGATTACAATTGAGAATGAGGGCCTGCTTATATACCCACGCAGGGGTGCCCTTTACCAATAGTCATGTCCTTTGAGACATGACCTTTCATTATTAATAATTATTATTTATTAATTATTATGTTATGAATATCTATGGTATATGTATATTTATGTTCATAACACAGATTTAGCTTTATGTTGTCCAACTCGCTGAGATGAGTTGTCCGAAGACTTTTGCACTTTAACCTGCATTTTGTTATTCTGAATTGAACCCTTTTTCTTAGTTCTCAACCATTTGATTAAAGTTTCTCTGAATCCTTTCCGGTGAAGTTTCCTTCGTGCCAAGCAAAAACATTTAAAGTTAATCGATTTTAATTCTTCTTTAAAAGGCTTGGCATAATCTTCCATAGGGATGACATGTTGACTATTATTATCATCATTAACTTCCTCATCATCCTTACAATCTTCTACCAGATTTATTCCAATTTTTCTTCTTTTCTTTTTATTCTTTTTAGGCTTGCCTTGTTTGTTGAAGATATCCTCTTTACCAACATAAATTTCCCCAGATTCTAAGACATCTGGAATAGATGGCCCAAAAATCTTTTCCAACTCTTCCTGACATCTAATTGATTCATCTGATAGCTGACAAACTGACGTTGATGATGCTGATCCAATATCCAACCCTGCTCCTGATTCCGAAGGTGCTACATCAAAACCCTTTTCACTTGTAGCTTCTTCAAGAAAAAAACCATCAAAAGAATCCATGGTATCCCAAACATTATAAACATTTGGGAGTTTATCCTTAAATTTCTCTCTGACAGGTGCTAGAAAATTAGACTGTATCTCATAATTTCCAATGTCACGCATATGATAAACAAATTCATTCATGGGTTCTTTAGGATCCGCAACATGATATTTCCTTTCCTTCTCCCTATGAAGTTTGACAAAAGAATTTTCGGAAGAAGGAATAGTAGCATACGACAAATCCATTTGCAAAGAACATCCCAAAGTAGCAGCCCACTATCTAGATGAGAGCATACCCCATGCATCAGGTACATCAATGACAAGTATGTCCATGGGGAATGTGATGTTAGGATAAGCTGCCAATTTGACTGGTAGGTTCAAGATTATCCTATATGTTTCAATTTCCCTAGAATCCATGGCACATACGTTGTGATAAGGCCTTGTGATGTTCAAATTCAAAAGATTCATAACATTCTTGGTGATGATATTTGAGGAGGCACCTGAATCATACATACAATTGTGCAAATGAAGACCATTGATCATTAAGGACACAAAGAAAGGTGGGTGATCTTCCTTTGTCCAATCTATGCTGTTTAAAATAACAGGGGCATCCTCATGATGCTCTTTAGACTTGTACTTTCCAAAACTTCTCTCATTATGACCTTCAATTGCTTTTAATAACTTATCTTTTTGTGAAGGTATCTTAATAAGATCCGATACTCTAACCAAAACCTTAGCATTTGATATCCAATTTCCCAATCCAAGATTTAGATCTTTAGTTGGAGTAAATGCTTTGGGAATGTTTTGTTGTGAAGTATTATCATTCCCTTTCCTCTGATAGGTTAGCCCTTTATCCCTTTCCATCTCTAAAATCTGTTCTGGAGAAGGCTTCTCACCATACAATCTAGTCACACTATCCATCTGCAAATCTTTCTTTTTACTTAGTTCCTTATTTTGATTCCCTTGATCTTTTGTGACATTGTAGGTGTTATTTATAAAATTTGGGCATCCTGAGTATCAAACAAAGTTGTTCGATCCATGAAACCCTTGCTCATTAATATGACAAAAAACCGGGCAAGCAGATTCCTAATGGAATTCCTCACAAGCCCTACAAAAAGGAGGTGTCTGATGTTGAACCATATTCGTTGCTTCCGACTGATTTGGTGGTCTCTGATCTTGGGGTGGACCTTTCTTTTGCTATATTTCATTATTCTTTTGCCATATTTGCAATAAACCTAGTTTGCATGGCATTCAATTGGGATGCATGGTTAGCTTCCATGGCCTTCACAAGTTCTTTCATTTCTGTCAACTCTTTCAAAGGGTCAGAAGAAGAAGCCTTACTATCTGAAGCAACTATTTTATCTTTAGGCTCATGCTGTTTGGAATTTCTACCCCTTGTGAAACCGGGAAGGTTGGAATTGCCAGATGATTGATATTACTATCAATCTTAACTAGCATTTCTTGTGCACTCTTGAGGTTGGTGGGTTCCTTATCTCTCAACTGATATCTCATTTCACCACCAAAGGCCTCAATATAGTAAATCAGTATGGCATTATCTGGAGGCTTAATGTCTGTGTGCAAGCTTGAAACCAAATCATTAAATTTTTTATTGAACTCTTCATGGTTTCATTCTCATTCTTTTTTATTGTATTCAAGGCTGCTAACAAGTGACGATACTCTTTCTTATCACCCCATCTCTCAATGAATGCATCCATCAAATCCTTTATGGTTGCAAACTTGTTGTCATCTAACCCAGTGAACCAATCATACTCATCTTCTTCAAGAGAACATGCAAAAAGTTTCATTTTTACATCCTCATGGTTATGTGCTGCACAATTACACCATTTATTAATACATAAAGAGAAGGCTTTAATGTGAGCTTTAGCAGTGATAACATTATTTCCTTGAAACGCAGGCAATTTGTCAATAGTTTTTTCAGGTAAAACATGATGATAACCATTTACATTAGAAAAATCAAGTGAACTAAAATAATCATCCATTTCTTTTGATGAAATGAATCTAAGGGTGATGATGTTAATTTCTCTGAACCTAGTGTTAGAAATTCAAGGGAAAAACTAGAACATAAATATTATTTTAATTTTATTTACTACAGTAGATATATATCAGCAATCAAGTCAAAATTTCTGAAGTAAAACAATCACAGAAATAATGGCTCTGAACATTACTAAAGAAAACAATTCTTAACTATATCTGAACATGAACAGAAGAAACAATTCTAAATATTAATTTGAACAAAGAACAGATCTGATTATTAGCAAAAACAAAATCTGAACATTACCTTAGCCAAAAACAAAGAACATATATACCTGATGTGCTGTTGTCCACTTTTCTGTATGCTTAGAAAAAACTATAATGGTTATGGATCAAACCCTCAAGGGTAGATCTTCATCATGATCTTGTGGACAGATTTTGCCAAGAAGAACTTAGGGTAAATATTAGAGAACTTAATCAGCAAGGCAAACTAGGCTGAGACAAGGACACTACTGTCCAAAAGAAAGGCCGTTTACAGCCTTAACAAAACTGATCAAACCAAAACAGCAGGGGCAACAACATAGGTGGCAACAAGGAGACAACGACAACTCAAGGTGACAGTACCATCAGGAGGACACACGACAGCCTGAGAAAGACCCTTAGGGGTCAGAAAGAGAGGGCCGCACCCTATACCAACCACCAAGGAGAGAAACACACTGCTAAGGAGGGAGCCGTAGCATTGTTCCTGACCAAAGGAAGAGGCCGCACCCTAATAGACAACAAGAGGAGAGGGCCACATCACTTAGACAACAAGAGGAGATGGCCGCACCACTTTATACAGCAAGAGGAGACTAGATCTAGGGCAGCCGTACTCTACACCAGCACAAGAAACTCCAAACCAACAAGAGAGAGAAAACCCAAGGAGGCCGCACCACAAAGACCAAACTGAAGCAAGGAGGGCCGCGGCAAAAAAACAGACCAAGTGAGCAAAAGGAGGAAGAATGAATTGTGTGTGTGAGAGAGGGGAAGAGGTCTCCTTATATAGTTTAGGTAGGGTTTAGGGTAAATTAGATTATCCCTAACTTTTAGGGTTAATTAAAAACCCAATAATAAAACAAATTAAGATAATGAATATTTTAATCATAAAAATATTAATTAGAAGGTCAACAAGTCAAAGTGACTAGAAAAGACCAACACCACATAAACATTAAGAAGGACGTGGCACAAGAAAGGGGAGACAACAAGACAAAGTCAAAGGGGTCTTCTTTAATGTCCAAATGTCTACAAGGGTCCCATGATAACTTATAAGCTTTTATCATCCCAACATAAGAGGAATGTCACTGATGTGATCGTGTCCTTCTTCTTAACTGCTCCTAGGTCTCATGGACCATCCCGAGAGAGAAGAAGATCATACATCATCTTGTCTTGGAATTTAACCAAGAACCACCTGGTCCTAGATCGGGATACCCCATAACACATCTAGGGGGCCTAGATCATCACTAGGGTCTTATCCACCAAGGTACACAACCGAGGATCAATCGAAGCACCGAGTAAGGATTCCCTGGGACACATCTAGGGGCCGTAGAACACATCTAGGGACTTATATCATCAAACTGCTTGGTCCTTGACCAAAAACCCCAACAATACACTGGGGGCCCTCACTAGGGTCTTTTTCCATGGCTCTAACTACTTGGTCCCAGACCAAGAACCCCAGGAGTGTACTGGGGGACCTAGATCTCAGCTAGGGTCTTATGCCATCCTCCCGGAGGATGGCTCTTGCAACTGCTTAATATTTGCAGTTTGTTCTGTCGTCGGGACATATTGAATATTGAGAATGTTCTTCTGCACCATGTCTCGAACATAGTGATATCTCATCTCAATGTGTTTCAATCTGTCATGAAACACATGATTCTCAAAGAGCTTAATACAACTCTGGTTATCACAGTGAATTATTGTGGGTTCCAGCTCAACACTGGACAAATCTGAGAGTAGCTTTCTGAGCCACACTGCTTCTCTACTGGTAGCACTTGCATCAATGTATTCTTCCTCTGCAGTGCTTTGGGCTATGGAGCCCTGCTTCCTGCTGGATTAGTAGATCATAGCTGATCCCAAACTGAAACAATATCCGAAAGTACTTTTCCAGTCCACTGTACTGCCCATCCAATCTGAATCTGTATAGCCATGAAGCATTACACTTCCACTAGAAGTGTATCTGAGCCCATAGACTATAGTCCCTCGGACATATCTGATAATATGGTTAACAACAACCATATGAATATGTTTCGGTTCACATATGAACTGGCTGAGGGCATTTATTGCGTAACAAATGTCCTGTCTGGTATGTACTAGATACATCAAGGACCCATTCATCTGACGATATAAAGTAGGGTCTTCTGGATCTAAACCTATAGCTTGATCATGTAACTTCTTTAGGTTAGAAATCATGGGTGTGGTCATGGACTTACAATCCAACATCCCAAATCTGCGAAGCACATCAACTACATTCTTGCTTTGTGAGAGAAAGATCTCATTAGGTTTCTGCCACACCTCTAAGCCAAGAAAGTAATGCATAAGTCCTAATTCCTTCATTTCAAATTCTGTTGATAACTCCCTCTTAGTCCGAGCTATCAGATGTTCCTCTCCAGTAAGGAATAAATCATCCACATATGAAACCAAGATAACATGATGATTCTTCACAATATTTATATAATCCCTTATGAAACCAAGATAACCAAGATAACTCAACAAAATCCCTTAAGAGATCCATTGAAGGCTCTCTGACCTCCTCCCTCTACTCATCTGAAAGTGGTGAAACTGAAGGTTCTAGAGATGGAGCTTCCTGCTCCTCTGTATCACACGGAAGTTCTGTGGAACGACGAAAGGCGTCTTCGTCCTGGAAAGTGACATCTCTACTGACCTCTATGAACTTTTTCCTTGGTAAATAGATTCGATATGCTTTTACGGTCTCACTGTACCCCACAAAAGTGCCTTTCTTTCCAGAGTGCTCTAACTTAGTCCTCTTTTCTTTTGGTACATGAATGTAGACAGGACTACCAAAGATTCTCAAATGGTCAACTGAAGGCTTCTTACTGGTGAAGACTTCTTCTGGAGTTTTCTCTTCCAGGGCTTTATGAGGACACATGTTCTGAATATAGACTGCAGTGCTTGCATCTTTGGGCCAAAGAGACAAAGAAAGATTCTAATCATACATCATGGCTCTGGCTGCTTCACAAATTTTCTTGGTCTTTCTTTCTACAACCCCATTTTGTTGAGGATTATAAGGCACAGTCAACTCCCTCTTAATCCCAGAAGCCCGACAAAGATCATCAGACTTGTGGGAGTCAAACTCTTTTCCATTGTCTGTTTTGAAAACACGGATATGTCTACCTGTTTGATTCTCAACAAGATTCTTAAAATCCTAAAATTTACTGAAAGATTCATCTTTAGTTTTTAGAATATCAATCCAAGTTTTGCGAGAACAATCATCAATAAAAATGATATAATAAAGACAACCATTCATGGACGGAGCAGTCATAGGTCCACAAAGATCAGAATGAATAAGATCTAATATACTATTAGTTTTTCTATTACTGTGAGGGTAAGCTTTCTTTGTATTTTTACCAAGAGCACAACCTCTACAAATACTATCATGCTCAAAAGAAAAAACTGACATACCTGTTACCATCTTTTGCAAACCTGGGAGAGCATTATAGTTGAGATGTCCAAACCTTTTGTGCCATAGTTCACAGGGGTTGATCATCTCATGAGCTAATGCTTGAATAACTTGACCAATGACTTTGTAAAGTCTACCTTCTTGAGCTCCAATTGTCATGGTTGAGCTCATACTTTCATTTGAGGGCCACATAAGAGCCTTTCCTTTGGAGAAGGCTACTGAGTACCCTTTACTTTCTAGATTTGCAACTGAGATAATATTTTTCTTTAATTCAGGAACATAAAGAATTTCTTCAATATGAAATACATTACCTGACTGACGCTGAAAAGATGTTGATCCAAATCCTTTGATGGCATAGGTGCCATCATCACCCAATACTACCTTCACATTGAACTTCTTATCTCGATAGTTCACAAGGTTTTGTTTGAAGCATGTCATGTGCTTGGAGGCCCCGCTGTCCACTAACCAAACTTCTTCCGATTTGGTGACAGTACCGGAGAGGGATGAAACAAGATAACTTTGTTTGCACTGTTCTTGTTCTTTAGTAGCAACTTTGGTTCTTCTTCTTTGAGGCTCTTCTTCCTTAGTTGCAATTGAAGCTTGGAACTTGCCTCTCTGTTTCTGCTGTGAAGGAGGGTTCCTGCAGTCTTTTGCATAATGACCTAGCCTTTTACAATTAAAGCATCGTACTTTAGATAAATGAGAGTGAAAGTGAGAGTGCTTACCTTGGGGTTTCTTACCTTTGCCTTTGTGCCGATGAAACTTCTTTCATTTATTGGATTTGACTGAAAGAGCATGGTCTTTCACCATTGAGGGTTCATTCCTACTTTTAAGTCTACTCTCTTCTTCTAGGCAATCATGCCATAATCTCTCGAAGTTGGGTTGAAATTCTCTTCCATTGACTAATGAGAGAAATGTCTCCCATGAGTCAGGGAGACCATCTACTGCTATTTGTATAAGGTCATCATCATCCACTGCAACTCCAATTGCTGCAAGTTGATCTCTTGTTTGGGCAATTTTGGAAAAGAAGGCAGAGATAGATTCATCCTTTCCCATCTTTAATGTACGCAGTTGTTTCTTCAATATCCTCTTTTGAGTTGGGGCCTTCTTTTCATATAGATTTGCTAGGGCATCAAAGCATTCCTTAGCTGTCCTTAGATGAGCAATGAGAGGCATCATGTTGTCTTTAATTGAGTCAAAGATGACCCTCTTGGCTTTGGCCTGCCTCTTCTTATAGGCTGCTCTTCCTGTATTTGAAGTAGGTTCTTCTATTACCTTGGTAATGAGCTCATCCAAGACACCTGCTTCTAGGATATTAAAAACCCAAGCCTTCCAGGCATTGAAGTTTAAAGCCCCTTCAAGCCTATCTATTGCTTTGACTGAGGATGAAGCCATACTGAAAATAAGATCTTATATAAAACAAGCTTACTGCTGATCTACAAAACAAACCATTAGATGTGGATCTACACAGGCTCAAAAGTCTGCCACAATTGAGCTATTTTCACTCGCTAAGCTCTGATATCATGTTAGAAATTCAAGGGAAAAACTAGAACATAAATATTCTTTTAATTTTATTTACTACAGTAGATATAGATCAACAATCAAGTCAAAATTTCTGAAGTAAACCAATCACAAAAATAATGGATCTGAACATTATTAAAGAAAACAATTCTTAACTATATCTAAACATAAATAGAAGAAACAATTCTGCATATTAATTTGAACAAAGAACATATCTGATCATTAGCAAAAACAAAATCTGAACATTGCCTTAGCCAAAAACAAAGAACATATATACCTGATGTGCTGTTGTCCTCTTTTCTGTATGCTCATAAAAAGCTATAATGGTCATGGATCAAACCCTCAAGGGTAGATCTTCATCATGATCTTGTGGACAGATTTTGCCAAGAAAAACTTAGGGTAAATATCAATAAACTTAATCAGCAAGGCAAACTAGGTTGAGACAAGGACACTACTGTCCAAAAGAAAGGCCATTTACAGCCTTAACAAAACCAATCAAACCAAAACAACAGGGGCAACAACATAGGTGGCAACAAGGAGACAACGATAGCTCTAGAAGGTGACAGTACCATATGGAGGACACACGACAGCCCTAGAAAGACCCTTAGGGGTCAGCAAGAGAACACCCTATACCAGCCACCAAGGAGAGAGCTGCACTGCTAAGGAGGGAGCCATAGCACTGTTCCAGACCAAAGGAAGAGGCCGCACCCTAATAGACAACAAGAGGAGAGGGCCGCATCACTTAGACAGCAAGAGGAGAGGGCCGCACTACTTTATACAACAAGAGGAGACCAGATCCAGGGCAACCGTACCCTACACCAGAGCAAGAAACTCCAAACCAACAAGAGAGAGAAAACCCAAGGAGGTTGCACCACAAAGACCATACTGAAGCAAGGAGGGCCACAACAAAAAAACAGACCATGCGAGCTAAAGGAGGAAGAATGAATTGTGTGTGTGAGAGAGGGGAAGATGTCTCCTTATATAGTTTAGGGAGGGGTTAGGTTTAATTAGATTATCCCTAACTTTTAGGGTTAATTAAAAACCCAATAATAAAACAAATTAAGATAATGAATATTTTAATCATAAAAATATTAATTAGAAGGTCAACAAGTCAAAATGACTAGAAAAGACCAACACCACATAAACATTAAGAAGGACGTGGCACAAGAAAGGGGAGACAACAAGACAAAGTCAAAGGGGTCTTCTTTAATGGCAAAATGTCCATAAGGGTCTCATGATAACTTATAAGCTTTTACATCCCAACATAAGAGGAATGTCACTGATGTGATCATGTCCTTCTTCTTAACTACTCCTTGGTCTCATGGACCATCCCGGGGGAAAAGACGACCACACATCATCTCGTCTTGGCATTTAACCAAGAATCACCTGGTCCTAGACCAGGATACCCCAGAACACATATGGGGGCCCTAGATCATCACTAGGGTCTTATCCACCAAAGTACACAACTAATGATCAATCCAAGCATCGAGCAAGGATTCCCTGGAACACATCCTGGGGCCCTAGAATACATCTGGGGACTTACATCATCAAACTGCGTGGTCCTTGACCAAGAACCCCAACAATACACTAGGGGCCCTCACTAGGGTCTTTTGCCATGGCTCTAACTGCTTGGTCCCAGAGCAAGAACCCATGAGTGTACTGGGGGCCCTAGATCTCAGCTAGTGTCTTATGCCATCCTTCCGGAGAATGGCTCTTGCAACTGCTTAATTTTAACACCTAGCACCTGACACTTAACTCAAAATAATATCACTTTATTTATTAAATGCACAGCTAGGTTTTAACCAAACATTATAGCGTAAGCATTAACAGGAAACCAAACACATTGCACAAAGATTTTTGGGTAAACACCCCTGGAAAAACCGCTAAGGGAAAACCAATACGTTGTTGATTTTATTCATTAAAATCTTGGGCTCCCATCCTGGGATAATGGCTTATCAGAGGAATACAATGCAATAATAGCCTAGCCCACCTGGCTGCTATCTCCCTTGATGCCCCTTGCACCTTTCCTCATCCCTGCCCACTCACACTTGGATGAACTGCTCTATACCCACTCAATGAGATCTCCTCATTTTCTACTCATTGTGTGTTTCATCTTCTCACCTAGGCTTCCTTTTATTATATTGAGTTAACCCTAAGTCCAAAACCCAAGATCTTCTCCAAAGTGATCAACAACTGAGATCTAATCTCACGTTCACTTTAGATCTAACGACTAGGACTTAATCAACTCACTTAAGTCACTAATGCCAACAAACTTAGGCATTTATCTTAATTAATCTGACATTAATCTAAAAGGTCATTCACTTTAATAAATATTCATAAAGTGAAATTCCTAAGGTTCCGAGAGGTTACAAGGATGACTTCCACATGCTAGACACTGAGGCTATGTGGAAGTACCTGTTCGATGCTAATACATCAACACTCTCTCTTATCGAGGAAGGTACTTCTACCAGCTGGAGGTGGTTCTATTTTCGCTATCATATCTGCTACCAATCCACCTGATTGGCTGCTCTCTCTGACACAAAAGCTATCCCTGCCATCTCGCTCTGACCCTGCTTTGAAGACTTCCCTGTGAACATGCTCCTAGAAGCCTCCTGCTCCTAAGCATCCTGCATGGTCATTTTGTACCATGATTGCTTCTTGACAGACCTGGAAGCCTGCTCCTTCCCACATGAACCTGAAGTTTGACTCTCTCTGAGTTTCTCAATCTTCGGAGCTACCTGCTCCTTGTCCTCTGTCACTCTGCTGCTTGCCATAGCTCGCATAGGCTGGCCATTTATGTTGAGATTTGGGTACCTTGGAAAGTGGTCCCCTTGTGTTTGTGAGTCTCTAAACACAAAAGGGGAGACTATTACCCTCATTACTTTACTTTATGATTCTAATTTCACTTTGACTTAGGACGTTTAAGTCAAAAGTGAAAGAAGTCACTTAAGTCATTAAAGTGACATTTAATTCACTTTGTGGGTGAATTAAAGGACATAAAGCAAACTAAGGAAAGTGTGTTTCCTAAGTGAGATTTTTGGATTAGATCTCACCCATTGATTAGACTTGGCTAGATTGGATCTAGGCCATTGATCATCTAAGGGTTTGGCCGAAAAGAGGCTAACAGAGGTAATAGGGAAAATATGAGATTCATTCTTCACTTGAGAGGAGAGGAGAAGGAGGAGAGCTCTTGGGCACATATCTTGAGGAGGAGAAGGCGCATGAGGGTGAGGTTTGGGGAGGAGCCTTAGCTTGGGTTCTAGTCTACCATGGAGGTTGGCCATTACTTTGATGAAGGGCACATACTTCTAGAGAGGGGCGCAAGTGCTTGTGGAGGGGCGAACTCTTGGGAGAAGAGGCGCATCAAGCAAAGGAAGGGCACATCTTGAAGAGGGTTCTCTCTTGTTGGGTAGAGGCACACTCTATGGGAGATGGAGGGCACATTGCAAAGGAAGGCGCATCACACTTGTGAGTTTTTGCTTGAGTAGGGGTGCACTTGAGCTAAGTGCGCACCACATCTTTGGAGGGAGGCTATCTTGAGAGGAGGGAGCTTCTACAAGGGCAAGACAAAGGAAAGCAAGGGTTCAAAGGATCAAGCTAAGGCAAAGTCAAAGCAAAGGAAAAGGGAAAAGGCTCAAAGGCTAGCAAAGGAAGAAGGGCGCACCAAGGCAAAGGGTGCCTTGCTTCAAGAGGATAGCAGGAAGGTCTTCAAGGAACTCCAAGGCATCCGAGAAGGGTTGCTATTGTAATAGGTTCACTTGTTTATGTTTTCCCTGTTGTACATTTTTCTTTGAGGCCTTCTATATACATCTACTCCAAACTGGTTTTCCCCATGGAGGGGTTTTTCCAGGGTCATGTTGACCAAAAACATGTGTCAATTTCATGCATGCTTATAAGTGTAAATCAGCATTTAAAGTTGTAAAGATCTAGGAGGTAGTGTTATTTGTTTTGAGTATATTGCATGTGCTAACATTGGGATAATAAAACACTTGCAAGGGCACCTCAAAAGGACACTTAACCACCAAAACTGTGGGCAGAAAGTACTTGACTGCTTGCTGTCCTAAAACAGCAGCAAGGGACAGTCTTGAAGATAAAATTTAGAGCGACAAATCAGGTCAAGGACAGACCTGTTTTGGCAGCCTCATAGTACCTCAGAATTTCTACAATTTATCCTATACAGGTTGCTCTCTCTAACTCCAAAAACAAATGTCGTCTCTGAGCTAGATCCTCTGGGCTTTAGCCCTATGCTCATTCTGGAGTTGGAAAGATCGGGGTCATTGTATTGTTGAAATCCCTCTTACCAAGTTTGCAGGTTTAGTAGGAAGGACATTTTCTTTTGGAAGAACTTGTGGGATTTTGATTTTGGATCATAGTTAGATTGGAGGACGTTAGTTCATCGGAAAGCTCGTCTTACTTTGGACAGAGTGGGTATTTGGGGGTTTCAAAGGTTAATCCCTTCGAAGGATTTGTTTAAGATCAATATTTAGATTCAAGGTCTAATTTGGAGGGATCGGTGTTGTCTTTTTGGCAAGACGATACAGAAATATAACACAAATAAACTTTATTCCTTGTTGCATTAGAAGCATCCTTTGGCACTGGTTTTAAATAGACAGACTTTTATTCTTACTTGAAGAATTCCCAGTGTATGGACTTTCTACTTAATTTATAAACTAGAAGTTTTGTTTGGTTAGTCATCTACCAGGGATTGCCCATAAAAGCTCGTTTGGTGAAAAGCGGCTTCACAGATTATCAGTGCCTGGTTTGTGGTAAAATAAAGTCTCTTAACCACATTTTGTAGGAATGTCAGAGAACACGAAGCTGTTGGCAGCAGGTTCTGAAGCAAGTGCCCTCTATATTTCAAGGGGCTATTTACTAGAGGGCTGCACTTTTGGGTGACTCCAAATAATTAACTCTCTTAGCTTTTATGGGCCTTTGGAACTGTCTCAGAGTCACTCATTTGTTCTCTATCTGGAAACTTAAGTTCATGTATCTTTGACAATGAGGTTAGTTTTCGTCATTCTGCAGAATTTGGCATGAAGAGGTATGTACTTCAGGCTAAGGGTGTCTCCTTATTAGAGATGCCATGGCTGTATATGCTTTTGCTTATTTTGATTTGATTTCGGTTCTAATAGTGTTGAGGAAGAGTCTTTGAACTTTGTTTCTCCTTGTACATCCTCTTCCTTGCATATATCTATGCTTTATGTAAATATTATTTGTTTAATATAAGAAGTATTTTACGATTTTTTTTGGGTGATGGGGCAAAGTTTTGGAGGCTAGAGTTGCCCCAAAAAAGCTTGGTGTAGGTGTCCAGAAATTGCAGATGTGGTGGGTAATTTGGCATCCAATGGAAGTAGATAGAAATACATCTTGTTACCACTCAATCTCACACTCAAAGATGAAAAGTCCTAACACCGAGATGGAGATGTGAAACTAGGAGGATGGCCATTGTTAGCTCACCATCACTTCTTTGCAGTTTAGACAAAGCCGTAGTCTAAACGATCTACATTTTGGCCCTTTTCCGGGAATATAATTCATTTAATTTTACCCGAAATTCGGCAAGAAATTGTTGGATAGAATCCAAGTGTCCCAGGGGTTTTTCAGCAAGCTGAATCCATTTATGCATTCAAAAATGCAATTTAAACAACAGAAAATTGTGATTTCACCCAAATTTATATTGTTGGATTCTTGCGAAAAAGACCAAAACACAGAACGTTTAGACAAAGTGGGAGTATAAAGTGGGAGTAAAGGGGACCTAACAACATGAACACATGGAAATGTAAGGTTTGAAAAAACTTGGGGATGGTGAGTGAAAGGGATCCAATGCCTTGTTGCTTGGGCTATGGAGTCATAGATTCCATCTAAGAGGGTGTTCTACTAAGGATTAGCAAACAAGGGATAACGAGATGAGAAGGGAAGGGCCTCACAACAAGAACTCCTCAACCGAACTAAGTGCAGAAGTAGTTAAGCTTTACACACCAAGGTAGCTAGGGATTTAAACATCTTTATCTCTTGGACAAGGGGCAAACTCTTACTCACAATGGGATATTTAAGACTTTAGCTCCTCCTCTTCGAGAGAAATACTACTCGACTTATCTCTTACATTCTCAACCTATAATCAAGCATACTAGAAATGTGCCTAGAACATATACCACACAATAAAGATTGTACAAATAAAAACCATAACTTAAACAACAAAGTTACCTTACTCCAATGCTTGGAGTGACATTTTCACAAGTTTCTTCCATTCAATCAACTCCAAGTACAAATGGAGAGAGCAAATCTTTATATAGATTTTAGCTCAACTCCTCTACAAAAAAAATATTATTTTCCGAGGAAAATATTAAAAATATTTACAAAAATAGCATAAGAGGGCGACTTAGGCCAAAAACCATAGAAAAGTGCTTGGATACAATGTTCTAGATGATTCTAGTGCCACATTCCACCTTCTTCCATCCTTATCTTCATGCAAAGGACAAATCTGGATGCCATTTGTCCTCCTCATGTGCATGGCACTCTCCAAGTGATAACTAACTCAATAAAATAATGAAAATTGCTTGGTCAATGAGCTAGGGCTCTTTGCTAGATGAGTGCATGGATGCCAAGTGTACATGCTTCTTCATGAGGGAGGTTTCCAAAAAATAACCACTTCCAAACCATAATATTGCTCAATCAAATGGGTAGGGCGAATTTGAGTGGTTTGCCATGTGTAAAGCTCTAAGGATGAAGCCATTCTTCTAGATATGCATGAAAATGCGAAGTATCTTCCTAAGTTAACCCTTCTTGAAGCTTCTTTAACCAAGAAACCAACAAAATATCTCCTTTAGCATGTACACCCTTGAAATTTGAGCAATGGTCCAAGTTACAAGTCACTTCACTTGTGTGTAAAGGTGTGAACAAGGTCGAATTAAAAATAAGTCCTCATAGTGGGGCACACCTTCTAGTAGCCTAGGGAAGTGTGTGATGAGGTGGAAATAGTGATGTGAAAGGCCTAAAACCATGGGCGTATGGATAATAGCTCCTAGTCAAACATGAAGACCAAATAATTCCACAAAACTTGGGTCAAAAGGATAAAGATGTATCATGAAAAGGTTATCATGTGTGAACAAGGATATTTTGAGGCTAGGGTGAATTGGCTTTTTATGTGTTGCCTCAACATGTGTGCCAATGGGGGAAGTACTAACATAAGTTGTGTAACCCATGGACATAAAGTTAAGTTCCCCAGTGAATAATTAGGAATAAATCTTAGGGAATTTATCTTCAATGGAGAATTATAGCATTTGAGCATTCATAGGCTAGTGTATCACTACAATCCATGTCAAAAGGGGGAGTGCGTAGTCTTATGTATACCACATGGATTTTAAGTTACAACTCCGAGTGACCAATTAGAAAGTGAAACTTAGGGAAAATATCTCAATGAAGAATTAGAGCAATAAAGTGCTAATAGACCAATACTTAGGCACTCAACCTAAGGTTTACGATTTTAAATTTTAATTAAAATATCCCAAATTAGTTAGGTGTGTTCACACTAGAAAAAGTGAGAATATAAGAATTGAGGGATTTTAAGCAAATAAAGCCATGTGCCTCCTAGGAGATGGAATGAAGTGGGATATATGTGTTAATGTGGATTTTACCTAGGGAAAAAGTAGAGATGTGATGTGATACACAAATCTCCCAGGGAAAGTGATGCTATGTGGTGAAATGTAAGGGTCTAATGGGTTTCACCTAGGCAAAAAATGATAAGAGGTTGTGACAAACAAACAACCTAGGTGAAATGATGAGATGTGATGAAATATGAATGGAACTAGGTAAGCTAGGCAAATACACCACCATCATAGAGGACATGCAACACAAACTGAAAGTGACTTGAACATGAACATTTTTTTTCTCCGATGGGATACACATCTCAGGAAACCCTCCAGGTACTTCCTCTCATTTTGAGGATGGTATGGGAGGTAAACTGGTCGGTTGCATTTTTGACAACTTAACCTGATGGGGACATCGAGTGAGGCCCAATAATATCTACAGAGGCAGCCAGCCCGGGGACTTGACCTTGTGATCTCCTGCTTGTAATTCACAACAGTCAACCACTCGAGCTAACCCACTGGGCTGACTTGAACATGAACATGTGACCACCATGATGAAGAAAAAGATGTACCACTTAAGCAGCCTCCACCAACATTCCAACCTTTTGAAGGTTAGAATCACACCACCAATCTGAACAAGACCATTTACAATTCATGTCAACATGAGGGGTAACACATCTAAAAAAGTCTAGGCTCATATTGTTTTAGCTTTGAAAGAGTGAAAAAGACTTCTGTTCATGTATACATCTGCCTAGTAATGTGGAGTTGTTGATACTGGGATAATTAATCAAAGCATTTAAATTAAAAAAAATTGAAGTTATGTGATGAAGCCAAAAAATTATAACTGGAAATGTCCAAGGTGTGCATGACCTTTCCAGAACAATGTATGGCAAACTTGGAACTGTATGTAAGTTTTTGGTCACTAGAATTATTGATAATTTGCATCTATCATTTGTGGACATTGTCCTATGACATCCAATATTTTTGGTGAATAGTTTGGGAAGTCTCTTCTCAATGATATTTTGAATGTCTTTAAAACAAATCTAATTAGAAAAATTGCTGTTAAGATGTTTTTTATATCTTTAAGTCCGATACACCATTCGTTTTGCAGGATGGAAGAAATGATATTTGTATTGGATCCATTCCCCAGGTGAGTGGTGCCCATATTTTTATATGCAAGAGTTATGACGTTCGTGCTATATTTTTTTATTTCCTTCTGTAATATTGCTTGCTTTTATTCTTTTATTTGTTACAAGAATTAGTGGGGATGAATTGTTCATCAAACCTTTTCTATAATCTATATAGTTTTGATGCCACTACTGAAAATAATTACAAGATTTTAAATTTATATTTAGTAATTAATTTCAACTGGTTATCATTGCAGCTTGATTTTGCAGTGACAATGGCAGCATTAATTGGTGTACCATTTCCTTTTGGAAGGTGAGAATCATAAAACTGTATTTTATCTATTCACTTTCCCTAAGGGGATTCTTTAAGCTGCTGGTATCACTTTTTTAGTCAGACTGTTGTTTTCTCTATTTGCATATACAAATTGTCAGGATGTCACAATAATTGCCAAATTCACTTTTTTTGGAAGTGCTTTAAGAAACGTGCCCTGAGGGGCTACACTGTAAAGAGAGGCCTCCATTTGCTTTTGGTGCAGGTTTGAGGGGTGTCTATTCCACCGAAATTGTCTAGGACTTCCCTGCTGCCTCATCCCTTCGAAATTCATGAGATACAGGCGGGGTTGACCATAGTGAGAATGGAACCCTGGTGGATGGCTTAATACTCCGTTGACCTCACTAGTGAACTGACACCGTGTTGGCATCGATTATTTAATTTTGAAGCCATTATGAAATAATGCCAAGAAATTGTTCCCTGTTAAAGATGAGCATAACCATATCTTATATCCCTTATCTTCAGAAATTGGAATCCATCTCAATCACAATATTGAATAATCATTCAAGATGCGTATAATCTTATCCAAGTTGAATATGTGGAAGGTTAATCGATAGCCTTTTATCAAGGTACTTGTTGGGTCAAACAAGGAGTGTATTTGCTGTGTTCTGGTCCAAAATGAAAAACCTTTTTCCTTATGAGACCTCACAGACACTGCAAGTTTGTAGTAGAGGGAAGAAATTGATTGCATAAATAGATGCCAAGAAGAACAGTTTGAGAAGAGAAACTATAGAATGATGATGGAACTCGGAGATAAAAGTTTGAAGGAAGATAACACACATTGGGAGTTTGCATGAGAGAATCTATTATACAATGCAAAGGCAGTGAATTTGAGTGACCTCTACATTGTGTGCACATATCACTGGATTAAGTAAAAACTGCTGTAGAAATATGTTTGTAATGAAGGTAATTGCTTTCATATCTCAATTAGAGTGTGTGACTATGAGTTGATGTAGTTATCACATCATACCGGCTCAGTGGCTGTAGTAGATAAGGATTGCAATTGCCTTAGAAGAAGGAAACTTAGCCTGCTATTCTGCTGCAAGTTTAGCAGAAGTGCACAGATTTTTTATGACAATTCATTGCAACGATGGGAAATAGAGTGGCTTAGTATAATATTTTTTTGATCAGAAAAAAGGGTTGATTTTTATTCATATAAAAGACTCTAGTGAGAGAGTACCTTCTACATATGTTATTGAGAGTCCATTTCAAAATAGCAATAAGATGACGCATAAGTCAAAATCCAACAATAGGGCCTCTAAATATAGGAAAATCATCTTCAAAGAGGGTGCCTTATCCTTAGATAAGAACAGAATGAAGACAACTAAAAATAGGGCAAAGAAAGGTTCCTCATCAAGTGTACCTTGGCTCCAAGGATTGAAGATCTATACATAAACTCTAGAGAATCCGCTGAAATAACAACCCACCATCAATTTGAGTCAATTACAGTGGAATTAGAACTCAAAAAACAGCATGCCATGCTCATTTAGGGCACATCCTCCTAGGTCATGGGTAGTGGTTATGGAAGCCACAAAGAAGCTTGGGGAAGCTTCCTCACATCATGCACCCATGGTCTTGGTCAACTTAGTGAAAGAAGGAACTTTCTAGGCTAGTGTGCCTTAGGTCTCCAAAATAGCAGTTGTTCCTCAAGTGGGGCCCATCAAACACCTTTTAGAATGTCCCAAAATGATTATGACCTTGTAAAATTGACCGAAAACCAAATTTCTATGAATGGCTTGAAACTAAACCCATATTCTATTATGCGATATTGGTCTCCAAAAATATGGTCATATCCTAAGAAATTCCATGGCTAAAAATAGACCAAGAATCCATAGTGTTTGATTGCTGCCAAACTTTGTTGAAGTTTGTAGCTCGGAAAGGTATATCCACATTGGTTTGTGTCTGACATGTGGAAATCATCGTTAATACCTCTCAGAACTTTGGAAATTCACTTTAATAATTTAATTATTAAAGTGAATGTCATTTTATAATTAATGGAGTTTAATTTAATGAAATGCAAGTTTTTGGCATTACTGAATTAAATTAATCTTAGCCATTGATCTGAAGTGAGGTGAGATCTAATCTCAACCGTTGATCACTTTCGAGATTAGGGTTAGGGTTCAACTCAAGATTATCAAAGCAGCCAAGGTGAGAGAAGACACACACAAGCAAAGAGTCAGTGACTCATTGAGAGCAAAGGACTTTTTCTCTGTCCGGAAGAGAGGAGAGCCAAAGACAGCAGGTGCAGGTTATGGGCAGCCACCGTAGAGCCGTGCACAACACTGAGGAGGGCCGCGGGCAGCGCCATACAGGCTGCGGGTAGGCCGTACAGGGCACGGGAAGTACCATATGGGCCACGGGCAGGTGGTACAGGTCGGTGTGCAGTTTGCTGGGAGGTTCAGGCAGGCTGTTGGGGAGTTCGGGCAGCCAGATTTGGCAGAAAATTTGGCTTTTCTCTGTGGACAGTTTCATCTGTAAGGGAAGCACTTGTAAGCTTGGATATCATTCTAATGAAGAGCTGATTTGAAGTGCAGAAATTTGCTGTGCATGTGTTTTTGTGAAATTGGTTTCTATTTTGCTTCCACTATTTGTTTTTGTTAATTATTCCAACAAGTATATTTTATTCAGTGAGCTGCAATTATTTATTTCAGCAAGGAAATCACTAGGAAATAATTTATCAAGGGCTGGAGGGCTGGGATTAAAAAATTAACAAATTTCATCGCCATGTTGCACTCAATACTGGGCATTGAATATGTGATTATCTTTGAAAGCTCAAAGTTTTTAGTTTTAGACTTAGGGTTGACCAATTTTGATTAGCTTCGATCGAGGCCCAAAATATCTTAGAACTTCACAAAGACGAAAGCCTATTCTCATCTCTCCAATGGGTGTCCAAAATCCAAATCTACTTTTAGATTTCAAGAATAAAAATTTCTAAAAATATAAAATTTTCAAGATTGTGACTCTTGAAATCTTAAAATGCCTATTTGATGAACTCAAAATCGAATCTCCAAAATTATCATATGCTACTGAAAAAGATCAAGTTTCAAAAAATGGAAATTGCTAAAAGTTGTTGAATCAAGTATTTGAATGTGCCCAATTGATTGTCCTCATCCTCGCATGCATTCTCCGAAATTTGAATATCAATTTGATGCATAGGGAAAAAATGCAAAAAAGTAGATTTGAAAGACTGAACTGGAAACGTTCTAAAAGTAGACTTTTGGAAGCCTGAACTTGAAAACTGCTAAAAATAGCACAAGATGTTCTGTCTTCCTAGAACACTGATCTCTGAATCATCTCGAAACACTTTCACATTGAATCTCTAGAACAAGATGGGGTTGGAATAAAGCTTTGCAAGAATGTACCCATATGGCCAAGGTACTCAGGGATTGTTGATGCCGAATGGTGAACTTTGTAATATTGAGTTCACCCCATATGATGTCCACAAATTGTTGATGGAGAATGGTGAACTCTGTCATGTTGAGCTTACCTCATATGATATCTGTTAGAATTAGGGAAAGAAAACGAAATTATCCTTTTTCAAAAAATTCTGTAACTAAGATCATCAAGTACACATTAAATTTAAGTAGATCTGAACTTCAAAATATTTGGATCTGAACTAGAGAATATTGCTAGACATGTACAGTAGATAGATCTATGCTTTAGAACAATTCTGAGTAAGCAAATCAAATTCTGAGTCAGATCTGAACTAGAAAATATTTCAGAACATGTACAGTAGATAGAAAAACAATTTTGAGTAAGCAAATCAAAATCTGAGTCAGATCTGAACAGTAGATACATGCACAGTAGATAGATCTGGACTAGGTAAACATTTCTGAGCTTGTTCAATAGATAAATCTCAACTAGACAATAATATCAAAATATACTAGTCAGTAGATCTAAGCAA
This sequence comes from Picea engelmannii, assembly GCA_009831015.1. Lineage (NCBI taxonomy): Eukaryota > Viridiplantae > Streptophyta > Pinopsida > Pinales > Pinaceae > Picea > Picea engelmannii. The sequence goes on along the minus strand of ML776707.1, from coordinate 1,021,962 downwards.
TGCAAGAACTGTAAACAGCAACTTACCTCTTGATGACCTTACCTCTGTATAAAGGAGAAGAGCATAGCACACCTGAGAGATAATAAGCCACTGAAGTATGCTCAGATAAATCTATGTGTCATGGATCTGCCTCAAGGGTCAGATCTCTATCAAGAGAAGTATAGGACAGTCAAGCCACCATGAAAAACCTCACACAAGTACACTCAAAACCCCACACAGTAACAAACCCTCACACATGTAATATCATCTGCCAGTAGAAGGAGGGACGGCTGTCTGTAATGAAGGTCCAGCCACCTTGCTAGGGTGCCGCGGCCTTCAAAATCTCAGATCTAGGGGACGGCAGACTTCAAGGAGAGTTCCGCTGGCTATAGGAGAGGGCCGACTGGCAACAGTGAAGAGGATGGCAACTTTAACACTTTGCAACAACACAAGAGGCCTCAAATCAGCAACCCTTAACTCAGAAAATACACCTGGCAGCAGCAAGAGACGAGTCTTCAACACAGCAAAGGAAAACAAGGAACATGCACCAATGAAGTGAAAACTGGACTGTCAAAGGAGGCCGCAATTTTCAGTCAAAGGGAGGCCACAACTGTAACAGAATCTCAGAGCAATCTGCCAGCCTTGGAGAGGAGAAAGTGAGTGTAAGTGAAAGTGAAGGGGGAGGGTTCTTATTTATACTTTTAGGCTAGGGTTAGGGTAATAAAAAATATAATTAAAATAACATTTTTAATTAATATAAATATTAATTAAATATGTTTTAATCAAACATTAATTAAATAATTTTCATATTAACCCCTAAAACAAAAATACAAACCCGCAAACAAACTCAAGCTCAAAAACCAAGGGTGGAGGTTTTAGGGGAGGTTTACTTAGTGGCAACACATGTCCATATACTTCTCAAGGTGACCAATTAACTTTATCATCACTGCATATGGGATATATCATCACTACATATGGGATACATCCCTCATGTGGTCATGCCCTCCTTCAAAATCTTTCCTAGGTTTTGTGGACCATTCTGGAAGAGAGGAAGAGGATCACACACCAACAACTACCTGATCAAGGACCAAGTTGCCCCAGAACATATTTGGGGTCTTATCCACCAAGGTACAAGACCAAGGATCAACCCATGCCTTAGACATGGGTACCTTGGAACACATCCAAGGGCCCTAGACATATCTAGGGACTTAAACTGCTTGGTCCCAGACCAAGAACCCCAGTCATCTACTGGGGGCCCTCTCAAGGGTCTTTACTGCTTGGTCCTAGACCAAGAACCCCAATTGTCTACTGGGGGCCCTTACAAGGGTCTTTTGCCATGGCTCTGACTACTTGGTCCCAGACCAAGAACCCCAGGAGTGTATTGGGGGCCCTAGTCCACAACTAGGGTCTTAAGCCATCCTCCAGGGAGAATGGCTCTTGCAGCTGCATTAAATTCAACACTCCCTCTCAGCAAGAGAGGCATTCTCAACTACACCAAGCTTGTCACGAAAGTACACAAACTTTGTCAGGGACAGTGGCTTGGTCAAAATATCTGCCGTTTGTTCTGCCGTCGGAACATACTGAATACTGAGAACGTTCTGTTGTACCATGTCCCGGACATAGTGATATCTCATCTCAATGTGTTTCGACCTGTCGTGAAACACTGGATTCTCGGTGAGCTTTATACAACTCTGATTGTCACAGTGAATGACTATGGGTTCTAGCTCTGTACTGAACAAGTCTGAAAGTAGCTTCCTAAGCCACATTGCTTCTTTGCTAGCAACACTTGCAACAATGTACTCTGCTTCTACAGTGCTTTGGGCTATGGAGCCCTATTTCCTGCTGGACTAGGAAATCATTGTTGAACCCAAACTAAAGCAATCTCTAGAAGTGCTCTTCCGATCCACTGTACTGCCCATCCAATTTGAATCTGTAAATCCATGAAGCATTACACCTCCACTGGAAGTGTATCTGAGACTATAAGTTATAGTTCCCCGAACATATCTCAGAATATGCTTAACAACAACCATATGTATATGCTTCGGTTCACACATGAACTGGCTGAGGGCATTTACCGCATAACAAATGTCTGGTCTAGTATGTACGAGGTACATCAATGACCCAATGATCTGTCGATATAAGGTGGGGTCTTCTGGATCTGAACTTGTAACCTGATCTTGTAGTTTCTTTAAGTTAGAGATCATTGGTGTGGTCATGGACTTGCAGTCCATCATGCCAAATCTGCGGAGCACATCAATTGCATATTTGCTCTGTGAGAGAAAGATCTCACCTGGTTTCTGCTACACCTCGAAGCCCAAGAAATAATGCATGAGCCCCAAGTATTTCATTTCAAACTCTGCAGAAAGCTCCCTCTTAGTCTGAGCTATCAAGTTTTCCTCTCTAGTGAGGAATAGATCATCCACGTATAAGATTAAGATAACTGGATGATTTTGTACAATCTTTATATAAAGATTGGGATCTGCTATGCTCTTGGTGAATCCAAGACATTGTAGAAAGCTGTCTATTCTGCGATACAAAGCTCTCTGAGCTTGCTTTAACTAGTACAAGGCTTTCTTGAGTTTGCACACATGAGATTCTTTCTTATGTATCACAAAACCTTCAGGCTGCTCAATATATACTTCTTGCTCAACTTCACCATTAAGAAAGGCAGTCTTAACGTCCATCTGGTGAAGTTTCCAACCAAAAACTGCTGCAAGAGAGATAATAATCCTGATTGAAGTATATTTGGCAACTGGACCAAAATTCTCATCATAGTCAATTCCTTCTTTTTGAGAGAAACCACGAACCACGAATATAGCCTTGTATTTTTCAATACTGCCATCAGCTGCATGCTTTATCTTATGAAGCCATTTGGAAGTTACAACTGATTTTCCACGAGGTCTAGGAACTACTGTCCATACATCATTCTTTAGAATTGAATCATATTCTTCTATCATAGCATCTTTCCACACTTGATGTTTGGAGGCTTCTACAAATGTGGAAGGTTCTGAATCAATCCCATTATTCAACTTAGCTATGAGATCGGAATACTTATCTGGTTTCTTGCTTTCTCTGAAGGTGCCCTTAGGAGCTGAATGCTTTTCTGTTTCTTTTAGTATTTCCCAACACCAGGCTGGTTTCCTTTTAATAGGAGGTATCTCCATTGGAAACTCAATCGTATTCCTTGAGGGATCCACTGGAAGTTCCGAGGTTTCCTCTCTCTGCTCATCTGGAAGAGGAGAATCTGAAGAATCAAGTGGTGGAGCTTCCTGCTCCTCTGAATCACATGGAAGTTCTCTGGCCCGACGGAAAGTTGCCTCTTCATGAAAAGTCACGTCTCTACTTACTTCGATGAACTTTTGACCTGGGATATAAATCTTGTAAGCTTTTGAGGTTTCACTGTATCCCAAAAAAGTTCCTTTCTTTCAGGAGGGCTCTAGCTTAGTCATTTTCTCTTTTGGAATGTGAATATAGACTGGATTGCCAAAGATTCTCAAGTGATCAATTGAAGGCTTAATTCCGATGAAAACTTCTTCTGGAGTTTTCGCTTCAAGGGCTTTGTGTGGACATCTATTCTGAATGTAGACTGCAGTACTTGCAGCTTCGGCCCAAAGAGATAAAGGTAAGTTTTGGTCATACATCATGGCCCTGGCTGCTTCACAGATAGTTCTATTCTTTCTTTCAGCAACCCCATTCTGTTGGGGGTTGTACGACACAGTTAGCTCCCTCTTAATTCCAGAAGCTCGACAGAGTTCATCATATTTGAAGGAGTCAAATTATTTTCCATTGTCTTTTCTGAAGACTCGGATGTGTCTGCCTGTTTGATTTTGAACAAGATTCTTGAAATCTTGAAATCTGCTGAAATATTCATCTTTAGTCGTTAAAAAAATAAATCCATGTTTTACGAGAACAATCATCAATAAAAATGATATAGTAAAGACAACCATTCATAGATGGAGCAGTCATAGGTCCACAAAGATCAGAATGAATTAGATCTAGAATGCCATTGGATTTTCTATTGTTGTGAGGATAGGGTTTCTTAGTATTCTTACCGAGTGCACAACCTCTGCAAACACTATCATGCTCAAAAGAAAATACTAGCATACCTGTCACCATCTTTTGCAAACCTGGAAGTGCGTTGTAGTTGAGATGTCCTAGTCTTCTGTGCCAAAGCTCGCAGGGATTTACCGTCTCATGAGCTAGTGCTTGAACAACCTGACTTGAAATTTTATAAAGTCCACTCTCACGAGTTCCAATAGTCATAGCAGTGTTCATGTCTTCATTTGTGGACCACATGAGGGCCTTTCCTTTGGTGAAGACTATTGAGTAACCTTTACTTTCTAACACTGCAACTGAGATTAGTTTTTTCTTTAAACCAGGAACATAAATAATTTCATCAATATGAAAGATATTACCTGATTGGAGTTGGAAAGATGTAGATCCATAACCTTTTATGTCATAAGTACCATCAACACCCAATTCCACCTTTACATTGAATTTCTTGTCCTGATATTTTGCAAGATTTTGTTTGAAACTTGTCATGTGTTTGGAAGCACCGCTGTCCATTAACCAAATCTCCTCTGACTTGGTAATGGTGCCAGAAAGAGCTGAGATAAGATAATATTCTTGTTGTTGTTCTTACTCTTTGGTGGCAGCCCTGGTTTGTCTTCTTTGAGGCTCCTGTTGAGGTTTAGCCTCTTCAGTGGCAACTAAGGCTTGGAACCTTTCTTTTCTTTTTTGCTGAGAGGGAGGGTTTCTGCAATCTCTTGCATAGTGTCCTAGCTTATTGCAGTTAAAACATTTAACTTTAGATAAATGAGGATTAAGATGAGATAACTTACCTTGAGGTTTTTTACGCTTGCCTTTTGATTTAGGGAACTTATTCCATTTCTTGGCTTTTGCTGCAAGGGCATGATCTTTTAGAATTGAATTATCATTTCTGCTGTTTAGTCTTCCTTCTTCTTCTAAGCAGTCATGCCACAATCTTTCAAAGTTAGGTTGGGATTCTCTTCCATTTACGGATGCAAGAAAAACTCCCCAAGACTCAGGAAGCCCATCAAATGCAGTTTGCACAAGGTCATCATCATCTACAGGAACTCCTATTGCAATAAGCTGATCTTTGGTTTGAGCAATCTTGGAGAAGAAGGTAGCAACTGAATCATCTTTTCCCATTTTCAAAGTACGTAGCTGTTTCTTCAAAATTCTTTTATGAGTTGGTGCCTTCTTTTCATAGAGGTTTGCCAAGGCATCAAAACAATCTTTGACAGTCCTTAGATGACCAATGATGGGCATCATGTTGTCCTTGACAGAATAAAAAATGATTCTTTTAGCCTTGGTTTGTTTCATTTTGTATGCTGCCCTGGCTGTGTTTGAGGTGGGTTCCTCAATTTCCCTAGTGATCAACTCTTCTAGATCATTCTCTTCAAGAATGTTAACTATTCTGCATTTCCAAGCATTGAAGTTGGCAACCCCTACAAGTCTGTCTTCAACTTTAACTGATGAGGAGGCCATGCTGAGATCTGAATCAATTTAGCAAAGGAGATGCTGTTGATCTGCAAAACAACCTTTACAAAAATGGATCTATGCAGGCTCAAGTTTGCACACTTCTTGAGCTCTTTTCACGCCCTAAGATTTGAAACCATGTTAGAATTAGAGAAAGAAAACAAAATTATCCTTTTTCAAAAACTTCTGTAACTAAGATCAACAAGTACACATTACATTTAAGTAGATCTGAACTTCAAAATATTTAGATTTGAACTAGAGAATATTGCTAGACATGTACAATAGATAGATCTATGCTTTAGAACAATTCTGAGTAAGCAAATCAATTTCTGAGTCATATATGAACTAGAAAATATTTCAGAACATGTACAGTAAATAGAAAAACAATTCTAAGTAAGCACATCAAAATCTGAGTCAGATCTGAATAGTAGATACATGCACAGTAGATAGATCTAGACTAGGTAAACATTTTTGAGCTTGTTCAATCGATAAATCTGAACTAAACAATAATATCAAAATATACTAGTCAGTAGATCTAGGCAATGCAAGAACTGTAAACATCAACTTACCTCTTGATGACCTTACCTCTATATAAAGGAGATGAATATAGCACACCTGAGAGATAATAAGCTACTGAAGTATGCTCAGATAAGTCTATGTGTCATGGATCTGCCTCAAGGGTCAGATCTCTATCAAGAGAAGTATAGGACAGTCAAGCCACCATGAAAAACCTCACACAAGTACACCCAAAACCCCACACAATAACAAACCCTCACACATGTAATATCATCTGCCAGTAGAAGGAGGTGTTAGAATATGATGGACGTGCTCGTTTTACCATAGACAATATCACTATTTTCACCCAACCATAGGTCGAAGCCACCCTCCGAGCACCTTAACCTTGACAGAGAATCACTCCGGAAGCAAACCCTAGGCTAGATAGCCAAACAAAAGGTAGCACACCTTTCTCCAAGGATAGCGTACCAAACAAGATTTGATCAGATAGTCCAAACCATAACCAAGAGATAGTCCAAGCCAAAACGTAATCTGCGAGTTGCAGTAGCTGCAACGACAACTTCTCCTCCAAACTTGCGCACAAACTGGCTAACTATAGTGCGCACAAGTGAGTTCTGTAGTTCTGAGAATGCCTGCCAGAATGAACACTGGCCTCCTGTATTTATACTAATTCTGGCTAACTGCCTGGGCCGACTTCTCATTCTGGATGCCTATTTACTTAGTATATAATATTTCTTCTGGCCGACTTCTTCTCTTGGAGGCTAATAACCTAATACAAATTATCTTCTTGAGCCGACTTGTCTTCTAGGGTTATTAGCCAACTCATTAGGGTTTCTTCTTGCTTCTCGGAATATTATATTCTCGTCAGGTTTACACATGGAGGTAAATACCTCCCGCATCTACCTTAATATCAACACTCCCTCCTAGCTAGGGAGGTATTACAGGTAATGGTCTTGAGCACAAACATACCATTCACTCGGTAGCGTCAACATAGTTGTGTAAACTATCTCATGACTAGATCATGAGCACCATCATCACCATCAGTGTCATCAACTGCATCATCTCTCGAAACCATACTCCATTTGAGTAATTAGACATGATGTTGGATAAGTCACTCACTCCACAGAGTGACACAAGAGCCATTCTTCTAATCCGAACATATGTCCTAGAAGAATAAATGTCTTGAATCATTTTCTGTCTGGGAAATCTCTGTCCATTGATCATCCATCTAGCTGATAATCATTTCCAACACTGTTGATAGTCTTCAAGGCAATCAGAACAATATCATTAAATAGAACACAACTGTGTCTATCCATAGTAGTACACAACTACAATCCAGTGGTACACTACCACACCAAGTAGCACACAGGTACTTGATCAGTGACGTATAGTCACAAACAGTAGAACACATCCACCACAGTAGTATACATCTATTGTCATACAGTCTTCATAACAATCTTCTGATATCAACTTGCACAAAAACAATGTTATGATATAAACTGAATCATCTGGGCCATTCTTCCACTCACATTTGTGAGATCTGGAAGAGCATCTTCCCTCAAAAGGTCAAACATCAATGATGAGCTATCTGGACTATTCTTCTCAAGCAAGGAAGAATAACTGTCCTGATTTCTGAGCCTGAACCATTCCCCACCTTGGGCCATTCCTCCGACACTAAACAAAGTGTAACCTGGAGAGAATGAGTCTGCCCTAAGAAATACCTGTCTTGATTGCTGAACCTAGACCATTCACCTATCTGGGCCATTCCTCTGGCACTAAACAAAGTGCAACCTGGAGAGAATGAATCTGCCCTAGGGAATGACTGTCCAGAGACCATTTCCTAAGGAAATGACTGTCCTGCACCAACCTCCAAAACGAACCATTCTTTGAAACTGTTCACAACTATGAGCTTCGAAAGAATGACTGTCCGGCGAGGCGGACCAGTCTTCTTGATTAACCATCAAGAAGAGAGGCTGTCCTAGACCATTCCCCATGTTAACCACAATGGGAAATCACTGTCTATGGTACATCAACAATCCATCGAACCATTTTCATTACAAAAATGACTGTTCGATCTGGACCATTTTCCGAACTGGAAAATGCATGTCTGTTAGAAATCTCAAACCACTTTCCGAACTGGAAAGGAACTGCTCATCCTGGACCATTTTTCGAATTGAAAAATGACTATCCATAAATCAATAACACATCAGTGCTCCCTCCCAACCTGCGAGTCATCTCTTCCGTCTCCACGAGCTCCAGCTTGAGTACGCAAACTCTTTCATCTTGGATAGAGGCTTTACCAAAATGTCTGCTTATCTGTGGAGATATATATTGGAGAACTGCTTTCTCCTTTCTGGATTTCATCACAGAGAATGTAATGCTTGATCTCAAATGTACTTCGGTCGTTCTGGGACACTGGTTTTCTCTGAAGGCTTCATATAGCTCTGATCAATAAAGTATATCATTGTTGGATTCATTTTTGTTTCCCATTAGCTCATAACATCGTGGCAAGGCTCAAACTGGAACATATCCATCTGGCACTTCTTCTGTCATCATGAGATCTTTGTCATGGATTGGCAATCCATCATCCTGATCTTCTGAGTAATCATTCTGATACAATATCTCTGTTATAGAAAGTCTTCACCACGCTTCTGCTGTGCATTGGAGGTTCTCCACCAAGTTGTCTTCTTCCATCTGCATACATGGGTCTCTTTCTGGTATACCTCAAAGCATTGAGGTTGCTCTACATACGCTCTTTGTTCAATTATTCTGGAGAATAGTCTTTGCATTCATCTGATGTCAATTCCAACCTATGGATATTGTGAACGATATAATGGCTCATGTAGAGATATATCTAGTTTACTGGAACAAGTAATCATCATAGTCTTCTCCCTCCATCTGGGCGAACCTCTAGTTCTGGATCTCGCAATGCTTACATTCATAAGTCTTTCATACATTGTTCTTCATCACAACTTTCAATACCTTTGCTTGATTGCTTTTAGAGAGTTCATATCAGGTTGGTAATCTTGTGATTCCCAATACAATGACTGGTTGTTCTGGTTTTTCTTTCTTTCTTGGAATCTCCATGTTCTTCCTCATGTTTTTCTTTAGATCTTGGGTCCATGGAGTTTTCTATAGATTCCAGGCTCTGAAGATTCCAACTTCTTCCTTTCATAGTAGGATCATGGATGTGGATGGATGCTTTAAGGCTTCTTTTCGAAGAATACTTCTTCTAAGGTCAAATTGAACACGTACTGCTTTTCATGGATGCTACCATGGATATATACTTTATCACCTTTGATGGATCATAGGATTAGCTCCCTCCTGATCCTTGCTTCATGTATGAATGCATGCTCTTCTTTTGGTAATATATAATCAGCTCCCTCCATCTAGGAGAGTCCACACTTCCGTCTACATCCTTATTGCCTTCTGCAAAGTGTTACAAATCTTTTTCCAATTTCCTCTTGATTGCTGACTTCTTTCTGTCTTTACTTCTTCTAGGTTTCTTTCTGATTTCGGCTTATCTTGCAGCTTGTCTTATAGTCATAGTGATAGCAATCCTTATCTTGTTGTTCTTCCATAAGCATAGTTTCTCTTTGAACATATTATCTTCTAAAAATAGATATGCAAGATATGTACCGAAAACATGGTATGTACAAGAACTATGAAGAATATTGTTACCTTGTCTTAGAAGAAGAAGTTTGTTTTGTCCTGCTTGGTTTTCTTTGAGGGTTCCCTTTCTTCGACAACTAATGCTTCGTGTGTTTCCTTCCTTTTCTTTAACTCGGGACAATGATTCTTGTAGTGACCATACTTTTGACAATTGAAGCATTGTATCCTTGACATATCTTTCTCGTGATTTGTTTTCTTCCTGGAGCCAAACTTCTTTTTGTTCCTGAAATCCTTGAACCTTGCCGTGAAGGCTTGATCATTGTACTTCTTTTGGGGTTTCTCTTTTGCACTGATCCTTGATTCTTCTTGAGCACAACAAGTCCAAAGTTCTTCAAATGTAGGATACTCCTTCCTTGTGTTCATACTTGCGGCAAATGCATCCCACATCTTGGGAAGACCATTGAGTCTTATGTTTACCAATTCCTTCTCTGAAATGATCTCTTCAATAGCTTGTAGTTGATCTCTTAACTGAGAGATTTTCACAAAGTATGATGTTATGCTGTCATCATCATTCATCTTCATGTCACGAAGCTCATTCTTCAGACTTATTACTTGTCCATTGTTTTTGACTGAGAAGAGGTTTGTTAGGGCATCGTACATCTTCTTCGATGAGTCAAGATGGGAGATGTAGGGTATCAAGTGGCCTTTTATAGAGTCCACTATGATACTCATGGCATTGATATCACCGTATTTGAACTTCTCCATAACTGCAACGTTCTGCGGTTCCTTCTCTTTTCCTTCTTCAAACTCTGGTTCCACGATTTTTCCTTTCACGATATCCAACACTTTATTCTTGGCAAGGATGAGGTCAATCCTTGTCTTCCACGCTCTGAAGTTAGAAGCTCTATCTAACTTGTTTTCTGACTTCATAGAGTAAGTCACGACTGTTTTGACTTGGTCAACCCTAGATTTGACCAAAAACTCAAACTTGACGTCTTGGCTTGCTGAGAGTACCAGGAGATGCGCTAGGCTAGGCCGCACTGGTCTATCCGAAAATTTGTTCAATCCCTTCACTTAAGGTGCCTCAACGAGAGGGTTAGGGTTTCTGCAACTGCACCTGCTAGTAACCCTAGCGGCAGTGCTTTGGTGACTGCTCCTGCTAGAAACCCTAGCGACAACTCTTTCAACGAGCTTAATATCCTYATGGCTATGCTCCCTTCTAGTGGTTAGACTGAATGAAGGAGGTGTGGGTCCATAACCTGTTAGAATATGATGGATGTGCTCATTTTACCATAGACAATATCACTATTGTCACCCAACCATAGGCCGAAGCCACCCTCCGAGCACCTTAACCTTGACAGAGAATCACTCCGGAAGCAAACCCTAGGCTAGATAGCCAAACAAAGGGTAGTGCACCTTTCTCCAAGGATAGTGCACCAAACAAGAGCTGATCAGATAGTCCAAACCATAACCAAGAGATAGTCCAAGCCAAAACGTAATCTGCTAGCTGCAGCAGCTGCAACGACAACTTCTCCTCCAAACTTGTGCACAAACTGGCTAACTGCAGTGCACACAAGTGAGCTCTGCAGTTCTGAGAATGCCTGCCAGAATGAAGACTGGCCTCCTGTATTTATACTAATTCTGGCTAACTGCCTGGGCCGACTTCTCATTCTGGGTGCCTATTTACTTAGTATATGATATTTCTTCTGGCTGACTTCTTCTCTTGGAGGCTAATAACCTAATACAAATTATCCTCTTGAGCCAACTTGTCTTCTAGGGTTATTAGCCAACTCATTAGGGTTTCTTCTTGCTTCCCGAAATATTCTATTCTCGTCAGGTTTACATGTGGAGGTAAATACCTCCCGCAACTACCATAATATCAATAGGAGGGACGACTGTCTGTAATGAAGGTCCAACCACCTTGCTAGGGTGCCGTGGCCTTCAAAATCTCAGATTAGGGGATGACAGACTTCAAGGAGAGTTCCGCTGGCTATAGGAGAGGGCCGGCTGGCAACAATGAAGAGGACGACATCTTTAACACTTTGCAACAACACAAGAGGCCTCAAATCAACAACCCTTAACTCAGAAAATACACCTGGTAGCAACACGAAAAGAGTCTTCAACACAGCAAAGGAAAACAAGGAACATGCACCAATGAAGTGAAAACTGGACTGTCAAAGGAGGCCGCAATTTTCAGTCAAAGGGAGGCCACAACTATCTCAAAGCAATCCGCCAGCCTTGGAGAGGAGAAAGTGAATGTAAGTGAAAGTGAAGGGGGAGGGTTCTTATTTATACTTTTAGGCTAGGGTTAGGGTAATAAAAAATATAATTAAAATAACATTTTTAATTAATATAAATATTAATTAAATATGTTATAATCAAACAATAATTAAATATTTTTCATATTAACCCCTAAAACAAAAATACAAACCCCCAAACAAACTCAAGCTCAAAAACCAATGGTGGAGATTTTAGGGGAGGTTTACTTAGTGGCAACACATGTCCATATACTTTTCAAGGTGACCAATTAACTTTATCATCACTGCATATGGGATACATCCCTCATGTGGTCAAGCCCTCCAAAATCTTTCCTAGGTCCTGTGGACCATCCTGGAAGAGAGGAAGAGGATCACACACCAACAACTACCTGATCAAGGACCAGGTTGCCCCAGAACATATCTGGGGTCTTATCCACCAAGGTACAAGACCAAGGATCAACCCATGCCTTAGACATGGGTACCCTGGAACACATCCAGGGGCCCTAGACATATCTAGGGACTTAAACTTCTTGGTCCCTGACCAAGAACCCCAGTCATCTACTAGGGGCCCTCTCAAGGGTCTTTACTGCTGGGTCCCAGACCAAGAACCCCAGTTGTCTACTGGGGGCCCTTACAAGGGTCTTTTGCCATGGCTCTGACTGCTTGGTCCCAGACCAAGAACCCAGGAGTGTACTGGGGGCTCTAGTCCACAACTAGGGTCTTAAGCCATCCTCCAGGGAGAATGGCTCTTGCAGGAGCATTAAATTCAACAATATCCACAAGCATATGTTGGAACTTAACACCCAAATTTGTGTAGTCAAATCTGGCATTAACTTTGGCTCCAACTAGGCGATAGTACCTCCTTTGTAGGTCGTTGGGAATCCTAGAAGTCCAAATGCTAATAAAGCTCTATGAACAAACACTTGGGAATGTGTTACTGACTCAAATCATGCCCCGAAGATGACCCTAGAACTTTATTTGACTCAATGCAATCTCCCCCCAACTCAAGCCTGAACTTTTGAATTAAACTAAAACATAAAACAATTGACCCTATTCTTGAGAAACTTTTGCCATGTATCTCACAAGAATGCCTTTTGTCTCATAAGTAGATTGTAGACATGTAGAAAGCATTTTGTGGATGACCCATCCTTGCGACCTATTGTGTCCAAAGACACTTATTTTAACTTGAAATCATAGCCAAAATACGAGAAACAAACATAATCAACTAAAACTACCTGCTGAATGGAAATAAACACATTGCAGAAGCCAATATCTTGACTCAAATTGAAAACTGAAACACCATAACAAATTGACTATAGACTTAGACCTATCCTATTTCTGAAATGCATCCAACCAAAAGGGGATTGGATCTATTGACCTAATCCTAAACCTAAGTGATAGAAAGTACCTTTTTTTTTTCTTTTTCATTTTTTCCTTTTTCATTGTGGCCTTGATGCCACTCATGACCGATCAACATACTTGAACATCCAATTGCCAACGATTCAACCAATTGTTCTTTCAAAAGTTATCAATATAGTCAAATCTCTAGTGAAGCCAACCATGAATCTGCCTGATGCGAACCTGTTGAAATTAATGTAGCTGCAAGAGTCATTTTCCTGAGGATGGAAAAGACCCTAGCTATAGACTAGGGCCCCCAGCACACTCCTGGGGTTTCTTGGTATGAGACCAAGCAGTGAGAGCCATGGCAAAAGACCCTTGTGAGGGCCCCCAGTAGATGACGAGGGTTCTTGGTCTAGAACCATGCAGAAAGACCCTTGTGAGGGCCCCCAGTAGATGACTGGGGTTCTTGGTCTAGAACCAAGCAGAAAGACCCTTGTGAGGGTCCCCAGGAGATGACTGGGGTTCTTGGTCTAGAATCAAGCAGCAAGACCCTTGTGAGGGCCCCCAATAGATGACTGGGGTTCTTGGTCTTAGACCAAGCAGTAAGTCCCTAGATGTGTCTAGGGCCCATGGATGTGTTCTAGGGAACCCTTGCTTGATGCATGGGTTGATCCTTGGTCTTGTACCTTGGTGGATAAGACCCTAGATGTGTTATGGGGCAACCTGGTTTCTGACCAGGTAGCTCTTGGTGTAATACCAAGATTTGTTGATATGTGATCCTCTTCTTCTCTAGTAGTGTCTATGAAGATGGACTTGATCACATTGTTGATGTACCCCCTTATGCAGTGATGATAAAGTTTATAGGTCACTATGAGACTCATGTGGACATGTTTTGCCATTATGTAACTCCCCTTGACTTTGTCTTAAAAGGTAACTCTTTGTTGTTTGCCTTCACTCTTGTTTTATGTGATGGGGATTTTATGATTTTATTTATGTGATTAGGGTTTTATTAAATATTAATTGACATATTAATTAATATTTATATTAATTAAATGTCAATAATTAAACACAATTTTATTTTAGCCCTAACCCCTCTCCTTAATTATAAAAGAAACCCTCCCCTCTAGGTTTTTGATACTCACATTCTCCCCTCACTCTCCTATTGCTGCGGCTACCTCAGTTACTCTTTCTTGGTGATGGTGTGGCCTCTTCTGTTTCAGATTTGAAGAAATTTTCTTGTACACCGGTTGTCTGGGAGCTTCCCCGAAGTTTGTTTGCTGAGATAGAGGTACTGAACCTCTACTTGACTGCCCAGGACTGCCTTCCTTCTCTCCTGTAGCTGCCGGACTATGTTTGAGGGAGCCGCAGGCTAACCCTTGACTGTGCAAGGGTGTCACAGCTCTCTTTTGAGGCTGCCGCTGAGTTTATTGTGGCTTCAGCCCCTCCGCCTCCTCTTCCCTGGTGGCCACTAGTTCTTTTGACAGAGATCAAACCCTAGAGGTTTGATATATGAACTTAAACTTCATCTGAGCATACTTACAGAGGTATACATCTACATGTGACAGGTACACATTCTTCATTGGCTAAGAGGTAAGCTAAGATTTGTTTTTCTGCACTCAGGAAATTTGTTTATGATCAGAAGTTTAATTTCATGCACACAGATCTGTTTATATCTTGGTTTAATGTGCTGATCTAAAATTCTTTTAGTGAACAGAATTTAAAAGAATGTCACTGTTTTACTTTTTCTCTAAAATCTAACAGAACCTGTATCCTTGTATGCTTGAAAATACGAGAAAATAGAGGAACCAGACATGGCTGTTTATGCAACTCATAATATGAGTGATTCTTCCCTGAAAAGAAGGAAGAAAACCCAAATCTTTCCTGTGTCAGCTCTAGAAATAAAATTTTCATATACTGCTCCACTGTGTCAACATAACTAACTGAATCTTGACAATGATTTAACTCGGAAACAGACGCTGAAATAAATTCAAATTTATGCATTGTAACCAATTCAGTGGGTTCCTCTTGCTATCTACAGAAATCAGTGGTCATCAATATGTACTATTGCTTGAAAAAAATGAGCAGAAAAGGGCTGTTCTTCATGCTAATCAATGTACTTTTCCTGCTGCTGTTGGGAAAATCCAAAAGCTGCAAACAATGGCTACTGTTGGGAAGGGTTAGCAAGCAAGAAATCAGCAATGACCAGGGACTGTTCTCCCTGCTGTCCTGATAAATCAACAAGCGAGGGTTGTCCTTCCTACTTAACTCTACAACCACTACTAGAAAAGTCAAGCTGCAAATCCAAGGTATAAATCATCAAAAACATGAGAATCAGAATCCCTCTCATAATCCACTTCTAACTCATGCTCAGTACAAACGAAGGAAGGCATAAAATCATGGATACTTGGAGCCATAAGAAGTTAGAACCTCATCTTCTAGAACATCATCAATTGAGTTGCTTTCAGTGACAAGAAAAGGAGGAGGAATACTACAATCCTTCACATCATCAATGTGAAATCATAAGAAGATACATGATAATCACTTAATGGAGCCTCATGAAGCTCTTCTTGAGTCAGCAAAATCATTGGAAGAATCAATACATTTTCTTGCTGACTCAATCAAATTTGAAATCCATGCAACGAAGGGTCAATAAATCATGATCCAGATATGGTTCTATCTCCTGAACATTCTCATTCTCTGGAACCCCCTGAGTGTCTTATACAGTTCCAAATCAATCTTCGTCACTCATGAGTCATGATCCTCACACACATTCATTGTTCACTTGTGGGTTCTAGTTAAATACATCCAATCAATCATTAAGATCTCGTAGTTGATTCATCATGATATTCATATTTTCTGTGATGAGGCCAAAGATGACCTCAGCTTTTGCAATGTATGCCATAGGAGCAAAATGAAAGGATGATGAAATGCTGATATGTGAATAATTAAAAACTTCTTACCAGGATCGCTCCCTGAATGTAGTCACCTGTGTGGAGTCGTTGGGTGAATATCAAAATTCTGCAACAAACCATTTTTACCAATATTGTGTAGCCTGATGCTGTGAATCTCATGAAACTTGTCTCGCTCCTGGGTGATGTCATGAAAATGTTAACACTCAAAACCATCTAGTTAAGGGAGGGTGCCAATGCCTCCTCGCACAATCTCTCTGTGGTTTGTGCTAGTGCGTTCTAACCTCATGGGGGAATAACTATGCAATCTGGAGATAGAATATAAACCTGAGAAACAAGATTTTCTTCCAAACTGTGATAATTACTTGGTGTTATATAGAAACAGACTTGAAATCTGTGTGAAATAAATCTGGACAGCAAGTTATATTGCAGATTTACACCTAGATAATGAATTCTTCCCTGTGAGCTGTGCAAATCTGCTTCAAAAACCTTCAAATCTGCTCTCAAAAAAGTGCAGATTTGTGTGTAAACGAACCAAAAATATGCTGAAGTCTTCAGATTTGTGTGTAAATGAGCCAAAAACAGCTAGCTTAAAGTCTGGAAATTAATCTCTGTGACTGTAGTGCATTGAATTGAGTGGGTGATGGAGAAGAAAATTGATTAAGTGGGAGTAATATTGTTATGAACATAATATATAATAATAAATATAAATACATTATAATAGTTAATGAATAATTAATGAAGAGACACCTTCCCAATGAAAGGTCACGTCTCTTCATGGAAGGGCACCCCAGCGTGGGTATATAAGACCCTCGTTCTTATTGTATAAGGTCCTCGTTCTTATTGTATCTCATCATCTCATATTCATTTACATTATTTAATATATTATCCTTTATGGATTATAACCTGTTGTCTTACCTACATTGGATATTCACCTAGTGAACCGGTTGGTTCACCACAGTGGTATCAGAGCTTTGTCTCGATCCAAAGTTTGGCCACAAATAGAGTTTCTCTAACATCAGGTCTTTGACCTCATATTGGCCATTGGTCATTTATAAATCAAATATTCTACACATTTCAACGAAAGTAAAAAAGTCATTCTACACAAAATCAAGAAAAAAAAGAAGAAGAGAAAAAAAAAGCAAAAGAAAAGGAAAAAAAAGAAAAGGTTTTTCTTAAGGGGCACGTGAAGAAGTATAAGTGCACACCAAGAAGTTTGAAAGAAATATTCCAGATTTGACATTAGTTAAGTTAATTGTCATTTAAAAAGTGAGAAAAAACAATTTAAAAGAAAAAGTTTCAAAGAAGAGGAAAAGTGAATATTTTATTTTACCCTTTGAGATTTACCATCCCATGGTTTTGGAAAACCATTGGCTCATGGTATTCCATACCATATATAATATATTATTTGTGTGTGTATTTTCCTCTAAAGAAGTATTTCACAAAACTTAGGGTCGTGTTTGTTGAGACCTAATCGCCATTAACAAATAGTCAAGAGTATAAAAGAGATTTACAAGGTACTTTTTATAAAGTATAAAAAAGATTATAAAAATTGGAGTGAAAAGATATATAAGAAGGAAGGAGTATAACTAAAAGAGTTCTTTTGGAAAGTGTGAAGGTAATATTAAATTATTTTTCATTAATTACCAAGGAAAAAAAGAAGAAGAGATTAAGTGAATACAAAATTAATTTTGGCAAAGTATAAAGAAAATATTCAAAGTTTTAAACTCTATATTTATAAAAGGAAGAATTATCATGGATTATTTTCTTAAAAGAATATAAAGGAATGTTAGAGGAAGATATCTATTAAGTCAAGAAGCTTAAGTCTTATTATTATTAAAGGGATATTATAATAATTATAAGGTCAATTGAAATTAAAAATTGGATTTTAAGGAAGGACTATTTTCTGGTAAAAATCATCTAAGTAGATGCATTGGATTATTAACATTTAGAAGAAATACTCGAGAAAAAGAAGTTAGGATCCACATTTGCCTAGATAAGAAGAAAAAATCACATAAATATGGATTTGATGAATCAATTAATAATTCCAAAGACAAATGTAATTGAAACAAAAGACTTTTTTTTGCAATAAATATGACATCAAGGATTTACCCTTGACACTCGAAGATTATAAACTCGTATCGAATTTTGAGGCTACAACTATATATGAAAAAGAGGTTGATATAATCCTCGGCTCGACTTGATTAGAGATGCTGGGTAGCTTAATATTAAACCTTGAGAAAAAGTTCTTAATGTTTTCCTACAAGAAGAAAAAAATAAAATTACATGACGTCTCAGTAAATTCAGATTTAATATCTACGTCAAAAGATCTTGATCAGAACTCCAAAATACTACTGTCAGATAAACAACAGTCAATACTTGAGATCCAAAAAGAATGTGACAAAATCGTCATAGACAAGGACGCAAAAATTTGTGGCCTAAAAGCTCATAATCAAAGTTTACTCACCCAGATTAAGAAGATAAAGAGTGATAAGAAGACGGTACAAGACAAGTTAGAATAACTTATCAATAAGGAATCATTGGTAGATAAAGAGACAACAACTAAACCTATGGAACTACAGAAGTCTTCAGATGGAAAATACCTGATGGTGGATAAAGAAATTAATACAGACCCAGTCAACCTTACAACTCAAAGGGATTCGGTTGATGTAAAGAGGTCTTCACATGTCGAAGTAGAAACAAGCCAGGGCTACGAAGAAGACTCAATTCCAAGTGTTAATCAAGAAGAAGTTACAAGTACACGAAGTAAAGATCAGGTTGCAAGGATGCCTTATAGACATCCTAATCACAAAAATCGATACTTCAACCAATCAATGTATCCACAGAAACAAATGACAAATATGTCAAAAATTATTACGTCCATTACAAATGATGCTCAAGGTAGAAGTTATCATGGGAGTCAAAATACATCAAATTGTCTACAAGAACCCCATAAAGCCCCATTGTGCAGAAGATCGATTTAAAGTGGGAAGACTCCCTTACAATTCGACAGTTCTATGCAGCGCTTAGAAGATCTTATCGTTTCAAGTCCTCAACGATCACTAATTCAGGAATAAAGAATAAAGAGACGATATTACAAGCCAGAGCAAGAGATAAGTCTTCCATAAGTATGCTTTGAGGAGAAAGCATTTTTAAGGGGAAGGCAATGTTATGAACATAATATATAATAATAAATATAAATACATTATAATAGTTAATGAATAATTAATTTAGAGATACCTTCCCAATGAAAGGTCACGTCTCTTCATGGAAGGGCACCCCTGCGTGGGTATATAGAGGCCCTCATTCTTATTGTATCTCATCATCTCATATTCATATACATTATTTAATATATTATCCTTTATGGATTATAACCTGTTGTCTTACATACATTGGATATTCACCTAGTGAACCGGTTGGTTCACCACAAATATCCAATATTTATCGATTCAGAAAATTTAAGTAAGGTAATTAAACACATCATTCCAATGAGTTTTAGCCACTAAATATGGTGGTACTTTCATTCCAAAGTTGCAAGTACTACAAAGTTTGGAGATATTGGCTTCAGTGTCAAATCAATTTAGGGACGTCAAACCATTTCCAAAGAACCTTCTCTTACCAAGTCCAAGGATGGAATCATGTGAATAAGATGAGAGTAACCTCTAACTCTCACTAAATAATTTGCTCTTTCTCACACTCACTCAAATAGAAAGAATGGGACAAGGAGACAAGATAAAACTACCCCTCCAACTCTTATAATATGAGCTTGGGGGTGTGGTAAATCTTTGCTAGATCAGTTGAAATCTTAGAAATACTATATAAGTAAAAGATTGAAGGAAATATTGCGTCTTGGAAAAGGTCGAGGTTTATACAATGTTGCAATGTGCAGCCTTGTGTAGACTTGCAAGGTCCGACTACACTTTTAAAGGACTTGCAAGAAATTGTTGCAAGATGGAACGATTGTGTCATGCAAGAAATTGTTGCTTTAAGGTGACCATCCTGTAAGGCAATGTTGTTGGCCCATGAGAGATTGCATGAAAAATTTGTTGTTTAGTACAAGTTACAAAAGCAAGAATGTTGTGAATACCACAAGAGCAGTTCATGGGCTAATCGTAAGCCTATGTAACTGGATCCATTAGGCCTGAGCGCTGGATCCACGGATCCCTAGATTGGATACGAATTTGGATCGAAATCCATTGGGATACGCTTAGGATCTGTTGCCGTCCTAATGCACACTTGCAGACGTGAGCTAAGTCCAACTCACTTAGTGTGCCCTCGGAGACACAATGTCTAAGTTCCAAGTCCACACTGTCACCTTGACTGGAACTTCTTCCTTCTAGGCTTACTCCTAGGGAAGCCAAGGGGGGTAGTCCCTAGTTACTGAGTTAATTTTACAGTTAATGTTCTAGGAGTTAGTTTTAATTTGTTATAGGCCAAGGGGGGAAAACTAGCCTATGATGACAAGCAACAATGCAAGTGTAAGTCTAATCTATCATGAGAGTCAGTCCTTCTCCTAAGTCAACTAAGACTAGTGCCTATGTTGGGCAATGGGGTCGACTAAGGTTTGAGGGTGGTTTATTGAAAAGGTTTTCAAGTGAGACAAGTTTAAACTACCCAAACCACAAGCTGGAGTTATACAAAAGAATTCTAAGTTACAACAGATTACATCAATTACATGAAATACAGAAATCGTACAAGATACAAGATATACCAATTAGATACAAAGATGTACAAGGTATAAACAATTTACACACATAAGCCAAGCATGCCCCAAATGGCACTTACTCCATTTGGACTGCCTTCACTGGCAACCAATCACAAAAGCACTTAAGGATCAAAGGAAGAATTGCCTCCCCAAGTGGGATACTCAAAACTTCCC